>CATIWM010238859.1:0-61003 GCA_949671775.1 Mallotus repandus
CATTTTACAATTAAATTAGCATTATTTGTAACTAACTATTAAAATCACTCAATAATGTCATAAAAATAATAAAAGGCTCATTAAAACTTGGAAAATAATAAATAAATTTATTTTTCATTTATTTTCCAAAATTACCACTAAATAACTAAAAATTGGAGATTAATTATAAAAATTATTTTCATACATTTATTATTTAAAAAATAGTTTAAAACAGAATAAATATCAATAAATTTGATTAAAATTAAATAATTACTAATTTCTAATAATTTTTCCCAAAAATACATATTTAAACATAATCTTTAAAAATTCATATCTTAAAATCCATGCATAATTTCACAAAATTCTCTTAACAAAGTTTACTCTACACAATTTATAAAATTTATAAAAAATATAAAAATTTTTGGGTCGGAACAGTAACCCGAACTGGAATAGTAACCCAAAATCCAACAGTCTTAGAAAATTATGAACAATATACCAAAATGTTCCTTTAAATTAGTAGAACACATATCTAGCCTCAAACAGCCCAAAATATACACTGAATAATTAAATATAAAAATAAACCAAAATTACCTAAAAATATTTGCCAAACATTTTACGGGTATAGATTGGGCGAGTGGTCAGTACCTATGGACTCTTGACGTCGAGAGGAATGTAATGGAACTAACCTTGTTGCCGGAAACTCGCTGGAACAATGTGAAATCACAAAAAGGTGCTGACTAGTTTCCTTCAATTTTGGGCATTTTCAGATGCTTACTTTCAAAATAAAAATTACGAGGAGCTAGAAGAGGATGAGAGGAGTCTATGGTTTGAATTTGGGGTCGATCAGAGTGCGTTTGGGTATTTAACGAAAATGAAAAAAAAAGTTGGTATTAAAATAAAATTTTCCTCTCTAAACCATTCTTCCCCTGCTGTTTTCTCTTCTGCAGAATGAAACTCTCCTTTTTATGGAGAATGGACATCCACGTGTCCAATTCTCCATGGTCCTACTTTTTTTTAAACTTTAACTTTAACTTTAAATATATATATGAAATAATACTAATATTAAAAATACTATTTATAACAATAGTATAATAACAATATTAACCACAAGAATCTCAATAGTAACAATATAAAACAAAATAATACTAATAACAACAACAACAATAATAATAATAATAATTAAAATAATAATATTAATAAATAAAATAGTAGAGACAATAATAATAGAATAATATTAATAAGGAAAATAACAATAATAATAATTATTATTATTCTTATTAAAATAATAATATTATTATTTATAACCAAAATTCGGGTTATTACATTTTTTGATTTGCAACTCGGTGATCTGTACACTCCACTCAATTGTTTTACTTAGCAATAGATCAATTCTTGATATTTGAATGAGTCTAATTGTAAAAATACCAACAAAAATTTCACAAAAAGAAGATATGCAAACTCTATTAAGGAAAACCATAAAATCTCCATTAAGGGCCACAAAGATCCCATGCAATAACTCCATGTAAGATTCAACAATTTCAATCAAAAAAATAAACAAATCAAAAATTCATATTTATTCAATAAAAATAAAATAAAATAAATAAAATAGAAATAGAAAGAATCATCACCGATCGAAAAAATGATTGTTGATGGCAGAAATAAAAATTTTAAGAAAAAATCAAGCACTAAGAGAAAAGAAGAGAAAAGAATCTAGATTTTCTTAATTTATTTCAAAGTTACACTAGATTTATAGTTTTTATTATTGATAAACTACGTCAATAATTTTGTGTAAGTTTAATCCCATTCTTTTTGTCAAATTAAGAGTTTGATTAAATTTATAAGTTATTTTTCATATTATTTTATTTTTTGTTAATAGAGAGATCTGATGACTTAAATTTCGATGGACTGCATGACAAGGGCAGTCCTCCCTTTTTAAATTGATGACGACATGAATGAATTCTGCACCTCATGTTACCCTTGAAAAGAAGTTACCACTTAATTAATCTTTCATGCCATATTATTTGATTTTTGTTTACTGATGATGCTTTAAACCATTTTAATTGGTCATAAACTCACAAGAGCTAAATCGAGAAAATAATATTGAGAGAGTTCAAAGTCAGTTTTTTATTTTTATTTTTTTAATTTAAGTAGGGGTTCTTATTTATTTATCATATACTAAAGTACTACAGTATATATATATATATATTTTGCCTACATTAAATATATTACGCCTAACGATAAGATTTGTAACCTAAAAAGATATCTTCCTTTAAGTGATAAAATATAAAATACTCGTATTGTATGATATGTTACAAATCCTAAACTACTTGAAGATATTAGCCATGAACTGTTACTACAATAATTCCAAATGCTTAATTGATATGAGCCATGAACATGTTTTGGAAAATAAATCTAAATGTAACATATTTTTGTTCCATAAATTACATGCTAGAACTGTTACTATAATATTTTTAATCGTTATTATCCATTTTAAATCCTAATTAAGTTATGGAAATTAAGTCTCAAAATTGCAAAATGTTTTGTTACTCATTCTCTATAAATACATCTGAAAAGATTAACAAAACATTGTATTATCTCTCAAGATGAAGAAAACTTCGAGCCCTCTAACAATCTCAGGATTTTTTATACTTTTTTATTCATTTTGTTTAGCAAGCTCTAATTCTTCCCTAGAAAACTTCATCCAATGCCTTGGTCACAATCATGTTAATGCCTCTTACCCAATTTTTGAAGCCATTTTGATGCCCGCTAATTCTTCATTTGACTCTACACTAGAAGCCTACATCAAAAATCGTAGATTTTTAACCCCTACGACCCCAAGACCCCTTGCCATCGTAGCTGCCAAGCATGAGTCTCATGTCCAGGCCACTGTCATTTGTGCTAAGTCTAGTGACTTGCAAATCAGGATACGGAGTGGTGGGCATGATTATGAGGGCCTTTCCTATACATCTAAAGTGCCATATGTTGTCCTTGATTTGTTTAATCTTAGAGCTATTGATGTTCAAGTTGATAAAGGTTGTGCATGGGTCGAAGCAGGAGCTACTGTTGGTGAACTTTACTACCATATTGCCAACCAAAGCGATACACTTGCTTTTCCTGCTGGGGTTTGCCCTACTGTTGGCACTGGAGGTCACTTCGGTGGAGGAGGATATGGCAACTTGATGAGAAAATATGGGTTGTCTGTTGATAATATTGTTGATGCAAAAATAGTCGATGTCAATGGTAGAATCTTGGATAGAGCATCAATGGGAGAAGATCTATTTTGGGCAATAAGAGGTGGTGGTGCAGCAAGCTTTGGTGTTGTTCTTTCATGGATGATCAACTTGGTTCAAGTTCCTAATTTGGTTACTGTATTCAGAATAGGAAGAACCTTAGAGCAAGGTGCAACCGATATAATTTATCAGTGGCAACAGGTTGCTCCATCTCTAGATAATGATATTTTCATAAGAACAAAGCCAATTGCATCAAATGGTAGCATTGAGGTTCTTTTCTATGGAATGTTTCTTGGAGAAATTGACAGGCTTCTTCCCCTGATGAATAGTAGCTTTCCTGAACTAGGTTTACAGCGTCAGGATTGTTATGAAATGAAGTGGGTAGAGTCCACACTCTTCTGGAACGATTTCCCTAATGGAACATCCATTGAAGTTCTGCTTGATAGGCCTCCAAAGCCGTTCGCATTCATGAAATTCAAATCTGACTTCGTAAAACAACCGATTCCAAAATCAAATATAGAAGAGATATGGAAGGTGATGCTTAAAATTGGGAATATATGGATGCAATGGAACCCGTATGGGGGAAGAATGAGTGAGATTTCAGAGACTGAGACACCATTCCCACATAGAGCTGGGTACCTATTCAAGATTCAGTATGGTTTGATATGGTTAGAAGAAGGAATTGTAGAAAAGCAAGTAAATTTATCAAGAGAAATGTATGAAGCAATGACTCCATATGTTACGATGGATCCAAGGGAAGCATATCAAAACTATAGAGATCTTGACATTGGTAGCAATTCAAGCAATTTGACAAATTTTCAAGAAGCTGAAGTTTATGGACATAAGTATTTCAAGAACAATTTTTTAAGGTTGACAAAGGTGAAGGCTATGGTTGATCCAGATAATTTCTTCAAGCATGAACAGAGTATTCCACCCTTTGTTTCTCTTTAATACAATATACAATAAGCTTCATTTTATTCTGATGTACCAAAAATTAATATGCTCATTGCAAATAAAAAAAAAAACATATTATTTTTAGTGATTTTTACAATTTATTCATGTCTACCTTGTTTTGATAAATTACTTTGCCATCTACTAAATTTTTATAATGTGATATATCAATTAAAAGTTTGGTCAAAACTTGCACACGTATTAATTCAAATTAAGCTGAGTTGAATCACAAAAATGATAAATTAAAACTTACAGTTTTGATTAGTAATTAAAAAAAAATACGTTTTCAATATTAAATAAAGACTTAAAGCTTATTCATTGATATCATAACCGGAAAATGATAATTTAATTTAATTTATTTATTTTGCTACTACTGAATTGAAATATAGTAGATTTATTAGAGTAAAAAAAATAATAAAATTTTAGAATAGTATTTTTCTTAGACCATTGGATTAAATTCATAAAAATAAAAATTTAGTGAAACTATAATTATTAATGAACATTTTTATTATTTACATAAAATAAATAGTACTAAGAATATATGTAAGATAACAAGAATTGAATTAACAAAAATATTTCTTGTCACAGTCTACAGCATGAATAGTATATTGCATATCGTAATAAATTATTTATTCGTTCCCCAACTTTATGGGCAAAAAAACTCAAGAAATAATAATAATAATAATAATAATAATATAGGCTCTTGATTGTTACAAAATAAAAATGAAAAAATTGTGCGTATTCAAACCAATCAAATGGTCCAAGCTAGGACTCATAAATCAATCCTCCATCCAAGAAACAATTTATTTTATAACTAAAATATATTAACATACAACTGAATCTTGTCTATGATAGACAATAGAACTTTATTAGATTATGCATGAAAACTAATTCCACACAAAGACTTATTACCAAGAAAGTATGTCCCAATAAAGAATACAACACTAATGACCAAAAAAAATAAAGAATACAACAAACATCCTTATTACATATTCATTATTGTCAAAACAACTTTTATCTATATCTAATAAATATACATATATGTCATTACCAAGATGAGAGAGCTGGGATGCTCTGTTCATTTCTAAAGAAATTGGCAGGATCAATTATTGTCTTCACATGCACCAACCTATCAAAGTTAATCTTGAAATACTTAATCCCCCAAATGCTTGCTTGCTTGTAGCTTGTGTTGCCTAAATTGTTCACGCCAATATCAAGATCCCTGTAGTTGATGTATGCTGCTCTTGGGTTTTTGGAGACATATGGAGCCAAGAAACTGTATAGCCTTCTAATCCAACTTATATGCTTTTGAGCTGCTTTGATTCCTTCTTCTTCCCAATACGCCAAGTGTTGAATCTTGTATAAATTTCCAGCTCTGTGTGGAAATGGAATGCTTGATTCTGATATCTCACTCATTCTTCCTCCGTATGGACTAAAGATCAACTGACCTGCACCGGCTTCTACTTCGAAAAGCCTCTCCCATATGCCTTCCAATGCAACTTCGGGCATAGGCTCTCTGACATAATCAGATTTTGCTTTGAAATACCTCAAAGATGGTTGAGTTCTATCGAGCAAAATATCAAAAGATGAATTTGAAAATCCAGCAAAGTAGAGGATGGATTCGATCCAGCTCATTTCGGTGCAATCTTCCCTCGCCAAACCCAGTTCAGGGAAGCTCTGTTGCATCAGTGGGAGAAGCCTGTCAATCCCACCAAGAAACAAGGAGTTAAATGCTGCTCGTACTGTTGTGTTTCGTTGACTAGTGGAGTTAACTCTCTCTATAATGACCCTTATGAACAGGTCTTCATGAAGCTTATCTGCTATATATTGCCATCGATTGACAAGATGAGTTGCGTTTTGTTCCAAGGTTTTTTCCACCGTAAAAACAGTGACAGTAGATGGAACTGGAACCAAGTTTATCTTCCATGCAACAACGATTCCAAAGGTGTTTCCTCCACCTCCTCGAATTGCCCAGAAAAGATCTTCACCCATTGAAGCTCTATCAAGAATTCTACCATTAACATCAATTAATACTGCATCAATTATATTATCTGCAGCAAGACCGTACTTTCGCAGCAACATGCCATATCCTCCACCGCTGAAGTGGCCACCAACACCAACAGTAGGGCAAACACCTGCTGGAAAAGCAAGAGTTCTACTTTTTTCAGCAATACTATAGTATAATTTGCCTATGGTTGCACCAGCTTCAACCCATGCAGTGTTGTTTACTGCATCAACAGTGATGGATTGAAGATTGATTAGATCAACAATGACAAATGGAAGAACAGAAACATATGAAAGTCCTTCGTAGTCATGGCCCCCACTTCGAACTCTGATATGCATGCCATGTCTCTTAGAACAGACTATGGCAGCTTGAACATGGGATAAATTCAATGGAGTAACGATAACCAGAGGTTTTGGAGTGGTAGATGTGTTGAACCTAGGGTTTTGTATGGAGAATTGTAAAATAGATGAATATGAAGAGTTAATTGGAGTATAAATGACTTGGGATATAGAGGTGGAGTCTTGAGAATAAAGGTTAAGGCATTCAAGAAAACTTTCATGGCTATTATCAGCTGAAGCTGCCCATGAGAATGACAACAGAAAAATAAACAGCAATGGCAAGATTGGAGAATCCATATCTATAATTGGCTTATTGCTTTGATTATATTGTTCTATGCATGTTATTCTTGTCCTTATTTATACTGATTGAGAAGGATGATTGCTTGTGAAAAAATGACAAATGTGAATGAGAAGGACACAATTTTTTCTTGGAAGAACAATTCAAGCACATCCAGATTGAGTTACGTTGCAAATAAATTGATTGAAGACTGGGAAAGTAGAAAATTCAATTTTGTTTAAATGAAGAACCTCAACTTGCATGAGAAGAATATAAGAACATTGACTTTAAATCAATATAAACTATTGAATAAATAGCGAGAAGTTTAGATTTTTTAAAAATATTAATAAATAATTATATATTTCGCATGTAAATAGAAAATTATTTAGATATATGATAATATATCAAATATGTATTTCAATATTACTAATACTATTGTTATTATTATTTAATTTTAAAAAATAATAAAATATTATTTATTTATATAACAATTCAATAATACAAACTTAATAAAATTATAATTTATTACAATTTTAATAATTTTTATTTAAATAATTATATAATATTTTTTAATAATCAAAACTGATCTCGGAATTGTATGTTGTTTCGTTAACATCCCAACTATAATTCAATAGGCTTTAGCCATATCCTCGTTCCATCTACTCTTGGATAAAGAAAAGTAAAAAAAGTGCATTAGACTTGGTCTCCACCATTTCTTTTGCACCATTGTCTTTTCTCTTGGCTTATGAAGAGACTTTGGCTTTGGTGTAGTTACTACAAAGCTAAAGAAAGGGCAACATACAACATAAAGAAAAGACATCAATGCAGTTTAAGAAGAAAATTGTTTAGACTCGTGATAGTTTACATAATATTAAATAAATATTTTGATATTATTATTATTTGAAAATGATAAAAGTATTATTTGCTTGTATAAGTTAAAATTACATATTAATAGAGTTATAATTTATAGTACTTTCAATAATTTTTATTGAAATAATTATACAGCAATCCTTTAACATTTTTTGTAATTAATGTTTTTTTCTATTCTAAGAATAATTTCATATAAAAAATATTATGACCATAATTATTCTTAAGGCTCATGTTCTCTATTCTAAAAAATATTATGACTATAATTTTATAAACAATTTTTTTATATTTTTAATATTAATTTTGTCTTTTTTTAGTAATTATATATTAGCTTTTTAATAATTTTTAATATTAGTATTTCTATCTATTGAAAATTATTTGAATATTTTTAGATTATGATTATAATTTATTATTTAAATAACTAAAATTAATTAAATTAATTATAAGTATTTTTATTAGACTTTAACAAAATTTCTAAAGTTATGCTATTTATTTACTTTATATTAGTTCAAATAAAAGTTCATCTAACTAAAATAAGAACTATAATTTAATTTCAATTAAATTTAATTTAATATTTAATATTTAGTTATAATTCATGTCCTAATAAAATAAAAGTTAACCTAATCAAAATAAGAATGCAATTTAAAGTAAATTTTAATTTTAATTTAATTTCAATTGGTAAATTATTAAATCATCCAATTTTTATATAATAAATAATGAAGATTTTTTTTGTAAATTTTTGTGTACCTCCCTCCCCTCCCCGAATGCATTTATTTATACTAGTATACATCACGTGTTTCACACGAATATTTTTTTATTATTGGACTCATGTTTTCTAAAATAAATTCTAATTTTAAATTAAATATTCTTACAAGATTTTTTAATAATTCAAAAGTAAAATTTTTTAAACGTTTGATAAAAATTTAATTTATATATTATTTTTTGTTTTAAATAGGATAATAAAATTTATAAGTTGTTTTTTCAAATTTTTAAAATTAATATTTTCCAATTTAAGTCTTTTATTTATTTAAAAATTAAGTATAATCATAATTTTAAGAAATAGTTTGAAAGTGATATTTAAACTATGATTGTATATAATTTTCAGATAAATATAAATATGAATTAATTTAATTTTAATTTTTTACTAGAATAAATTTTAATTTGATAACATTTTCAAAAATAAAAAATTAATGCATATAACAATCTAATTTTTCAAACTTAATAGAGTTATATTATAATATAATAATAATTTATTACAATCTTAATAAATTTTCTATTTGAATAATTATACGAAACTCTTTCAATATTTTTACATATAATAATCTAATTTTACAAATTTGATAAGGTTATAATATAATAAATCATTACTTTTTAAAAAAAAATTGTTATAAATCATTATATGCACCCTCTTAATATATTTGATGTGAATATTTTTTGTAATTATTTATTTAAAAGTTGTTAATATAACTTTAATTAAATTTAATTGCATAAGACTTATAAAATTATATTATTTAATTTGATTTAGATAAAATAGGAGCAAAACAAATTAAAATAGGAAAAATTTTATAATAAAATTTTAATGAATTTAAATTTTGTTAGAAATAAAATAAAAATTAATTTAATTAGAATAGCAGGTCAATTTTTAATTATATTTAATTAATTTAATTTAATTTAATTTTTATTGGTAAGTGATAAATTGACCAATTTTTATATAATAACAAGTAAATATTTTTTTAGTCATTTTATCTATCTCCTCTCGTGTGTGTATGTAAATTTTATGTGTGAAACGGAATAAACGTTTATCCTCTTTATAAAGTTTATTTGACTCAAAATTTGAAATAGTGAAAATTTGTATAGCTACTCAATGCCAAAACATCAAATACAAAAGAAATTATTAGTAGTAGAATTAATTTATTTATGGGTTATGTATATTTATAAAAAGTTTAATTTTTCAGGGGAAATGTTTCCAATCCAACAAATTTTGTATTTTTTTTTTCAATTTTAACTGATAGTTTCTTTTTTTACTTTCCTCATATGGCTGAATTCATTAATTTCGAATTTAAATTGAAGTTTTCTTAATTTGCATCAATTCTAATAAAAACAAAAAACTGACTGAAAAATATTATCCGACATTTATGTTGTCTAGATGCATTTCAAGTTCTCAAACATAGCATGCATAATCACTGGATATAATACATTTGAAATAAAAAAAAAATTATTGTAAAATATATTTTATTGAATTAAACTTTTTTGTCTACATAGCACTAATAAATTATGATATTGACTGAAGAACTTCTCCTATTTTTCTATTCATTGAGTATAATATATATTTAAAAGGGAAAATTCTTGCCTAATGTAAAAAATTACATAAAAATGATAAAACATTAATTAATGATGACGTCACTAATGATAAAGGCCAAAGCTGGCTGGTGGTTAAATTAAGAAGAATTGTAATTTCAAAGATAATTTTCGTTATATTTGAAAACTGCTTACTTAATTTTGCATTCACAAACTTAGCAATGTTTTATTGACAATTTTTGTTTATCTGGAAAATTGGTTTCTGTTATCTAATTCTACTTTTCAATTCGGAGCATGAACACGATCAACAAACAGCATTACATACATTATTGTTGATTTTCCCTTGAATTAGACTTTTTCTTTCAAAGAAATCCTTTTATCAATGCCAAAGAAAAAAAGAAATTTCATTTCTCAATGATAATGACAGATTGACAATTAACATACTAATAAAAAAAATACCAAAAACAATTGAAAGTTCTTTTAAAAATTTAACAAAGAAAAGTAATGGTGGACATTTTCATGGCAACTAAATCGGAAACAGCATATTTTGTGATTTATAAAAGTTATTATTCTTATAGATCATTGTCAACTATAAATTTTTTGAAGCAAAAACATTTATATTCAAATTTTTTTATATATATTAATATTTTTTTTTTCTCTGAATGGCTTCCCAAGGTGATCAAGACCTTGGGAAGGAACCTTCGCCATTGGTTGAAGAAGTTTATCTTATTATTATTATTTAGTTTTCCAATTTGAGTTAAATTTAATAAGGTAATAATCTTACATTTAATTAGGATTTTATTTTATTCCTATTTTAATTTTTCTATTACAACTAGGATTTAACTTTTATTATTTTAGCTAGAATTTTATTTTACTCCTACCTTACTTAGCATTAGACTTCCTACTTTGCTAAGGATTTTATTTTATTTCCTAATTAATTAGGGTTAGTGAGTTGTGACACTTTATAAATAGGTGGCTTGTTTTCTAATAAATAAATTATTGGATAGTACAAGAATTTTCTTTTATTTTTTTCTCAAATTTTTTTGTTAAAACTTGTTTATTTTCCCTTAAAACTTAGTTGTGTGCTAACCTTATTTATTTTCACGCTCACTCGCTACGTCAGGTGATATCATAGTAGGTTAATTGCCTACTTCTATGTCAGATAGCTATGGTAGAGTAAGCAATCGTATTCATAACAATGCTCATAGTATGGGACCCTAGAGAACTACATGGTAGAATCACAAGGCGGTGTCTACTGTCTTTAAGCAACAAGGTGATCTCGGGCGGATCAAGTGACGCTTTGAAGAAATTGATGATCAATTTGATGTTTGGATAGTAGATGCCAATAGAAATCAATTTGACAATAGATCAAGTCCAAGAGATGATGTCGCTCAAGGCTAACCTATTGATAAATTTATTTCTGCAAAACCACATAGACATGGAAATTTATGTAGAAGATATTCCTTGCTATGATGGTAATTCTTAAAGCGATGCTTTTGTTAATTGGATTGCAGAAATGGAATGAATTTTCGAACACTTGAGAATCTCTGATTATGTACGTGTGAAGTTAGCAACCTTCATATCGAAGGGATGTGCTTGTTCTTAGTGGAGAGGTTACAAGCAAAAAAAAAGGAAGAAGAAAAAGCGCTTGTTGATTCTTAGTTAATGATGAAGTGGTTGTTAAAAGATGAGTTCTTTCCGTTAGAGTCCATCTCATCCCAAAAAGGTATGGTGTGTCAAATTGATGAAAAGACGAATAATATTGAAGGCAAAATTGAAGTGGTAAAATAAGAGATAATTGAACAAGTATTAATGGAATGTGAAGTTAATACTGAAGAAAATTTTGATAAAAGAAAAGAAAAAGTAGAAGAGAAAGAAGTAGTTTTGACAATTAACGAAATTGAAGAAGAAACTAAAGTTGAGACTGAAGAACATATTGATTGCGAGATTGAAGATTTTTAAAATAATGTTACTTTGTCAAAAAATTAAGAAATTCATGGTGAATTAATAGTTTAAAAATCTCATAATTTTTTTGAGGAGGTCGAGTATGTTGATTTTATTAGGTTACAAAATTTGATTGTATTGCTATTAATCCTCTTCTACAAGTTATTGGTGCAACAAAAATTTTTGTTGAAGGATTTGTCTCTAGTAATTTCATGAAGGTACAAAGATATTCAAAATATTTATTTGTTTAGCATGGAAGACTTCAATTTTCAAGTATAAACTTGACGACAAGTTTTTTTCAAGTAGAGGAAAATGACTTTGGGGGGGGGGGGGGGGGGTGTTACATCATTAGTTTTCCTATTTGAGTTATATTTAGTAAGGGAATAATCTTATATTTAATTATGATTTTATTTTAATCCTATTTTAGTTTTTCTACTTTAGCAAGGATTTAACTTTCCTTATTTTAGCTAGGATTTTATTTTATTCTACCTTAGTTAGGATTAGACTTTCTACCTTACCAAGGATTTTATTTTATTTCAAAATTAACTAGGTTTTATGAGGCTCTCACATAACCATGAGGGTTCAAATATTTATTCCATCTATCATCTCTTGGCAGCCGGTTCATGAGGCTCTCACCCAACCATGGTAGTATACAATTGTTATGAAGCAACTTGGTTGAACCATAGGTTATAAGACCTTGTGCTCTAAACTGGAAATAGTATGAGGCAATACCAATGGCTTCACTGTTATTGATCTTGGATTATACTAAGGCATTTCTTAGTAGTACAATCATGGGGTTCTAAATTTGACAATTTAGATGTAAAAATACAGTCAGTCGTTGTGTGGATTCGACTACTAAGGATACCATTGCATTATTATCATAAACAACTTCTTAGACTAATTGGAGCACTGATTGAAAAAGTTGCACGTATTGATTATAACACTGAATTTGTGGAAAGATGTTAGTTTTCTTAGATTGGGCATTAAAGTAGACCTAACTAAGCTTCTCTGTTCCTAATTCTTATTGGATGAAAAGTTATAGAGGGTTGAGTATGAATGCCTTCCCCGTATCTATTTCCACTATGGCATGTTTAGACATGTAAGTGGCTCATTTGCTCCTCAGAATAACCCTAACAATGCAAGCAAAAGTCAAGAGGATATAAGGGAATCAGACAAATCCCCACCGATGGAAAGAGATAATGTTGCTAACCCTAGGTTCAGACCATGGATGACAGTCTCTATAAAAGGAAGGAACCAAGGAAGAAAGGAAGGAACCGAGGAAGAAAGGAAGGAAGGGTTACTGAGGCTAGAAATTTTGGAAAATACCATATACTGGGGCAAAGCTTTGGCTTTGTAGCTCTAACTAAGGAAGTAAACAAAGATAATGGAAGTAACGATGCCTTAGTCAACCATGAAACTGTGAAGGTAGGAAAAAACACTCTTATAAAAAATAAAGTTGGGCCAAAACAAATTCAACCTCAGGTTAGACCTAATCTGAATAAGGTCTAATATACCCTACAATCCAACAAAAGGAAATAAGAGCACCCAAAACAAATTGTACAATGGCGCAAGATCCCAAATAGTGTGGTTATGGCCACTAAAGCTCCCAAAATTGGACTTGACCTAAGAACGCATGTTGTAGTTTCTTTACAGCCGGATTCACCTTCATTGTTGAGTGGGCAAGCTTATCTACCCCGGTCTCCTAGCCGGTAGAACCATAATAATGGGAGGGATGGAAATGAAAGTTTTAGGTCTGGATTGCCTCCAAATAAGACAGGCATGGATACTGATGGAGAACTGATTGATTCACTACAAGAGGCTTTTAGCGACCAACCTTTAGTGACCACATAAAAATTCATCCTTATAAGTATGTTATTAGCGGCCAAATTTTGATGTCATCCTTAAAGTGCCGATAATTTGCATCACCTTCAAAAATAATAAGGAAAAAATCAAAATCTCTTCACAAAAGGAAAAGGCTATCGAACAGAGCAAAAACCCCCCAACTCTCAACGCCATGAATCAACACCGTGAATCAACACAGAAACCCACCCAAAATAGATTCCCTCACTCCTCAACACCATGAATCAACACTCAATCGATCTCCCGCGTGGCGACATGGGGGCGAAAAAAGGAAAGAGAGGGATGGGGTTTCTCTCGCTTTTGGCATAAGGGAGAATAGAAATTCACTCTCTCTCTATCTCTCTCTCAAAAACCCCTGAGTAGCGTTACTTCTCTGCAATCGACCTTGAAAGAAAATGGCGAACACTAATCTCCCTCGAAGAATCATTAAGGTTTTATCTATCTATCTCTATTTCGTGGGCAGAGATAATTCGTAGATAGTAGAATTCGTTCATTTTTCTGCATTTTTATATTTTCTGCGTTTTTCCCCTCTTTACAAATTTTCTTTTCTATAATTTGGGAATCCAATTAACCTAACCACACAAGAAGCATATTTTTGTCTAAAGTTGTCTCCTTTTTCACCTATTAAATCTTTGGTGAGAGATACTGTTAGAAACATGGATTTTAGCCGCCCAATGTGTGTATCTTTGGGTTTATAATCACACTTTTTTTGTTCTTGAAAATATGTGTAGTAGTCAGTAGACACTGTATAGTTCCTGTGAATTGTTACTGGAGAAGATGAGAAGAGGAGAAAATGAATAGATTCTCTTTCTAGCCAGTAGTCATTCTAATTTGCAAAAGATGCTTTTGTTTGTTTGTTTGTTTGTTTTTTCACCTTTTGTGGTTGTTGTTGTATAGTGCTGCAGTTCCTACAAATAAATTAAGCAAATTGTTGAGCTATGGTCACTGTTTGGAACCTGATTCTGCTTTCTAAAGTTGGTGACTTGGGCAAATCATCTATGTTCTCCTTGCTTGTCCAATTTTTTTTTTTTTTTCTGGTTACTTGGAAAGGTGTGCTATTGTTCTTGTTGCTTATTTCTTTATAGTGTGGATATTTGCAGAACTAGTTATCTTGATTAAGTGTGTTTCATGTCAAGCATATGTGTGGATGCATGGTGTATTATGCGGTCATGTTGTATTTTATTATTCTTTATGAATTGTGTTACTTGTTTTATGTTAATGCGTATTCCTTCAATTTTTCTACTCTCATAGAATGAAAACGTTGTAATAAGTTTTTAATTTTCTTATAGATATGTTTTTAAAATTTCCTAAGTTTTGCTCTTTTTTTGGTTGAATCAGATTTGCTCCTCAAGTAGCACATTCTGCATTTTTTGCTCCTTGTTCCTTCTCTGTTTTTATTTGTTTATTTATATGTTGTTTAAAGAAAAAACCGTTTATTGTAGGCTCCTGCAAGGAATCATCCGTTCTTGTTGCTATCTGGAGTTGGCACCAATGCCATTAGCTATGATCTCTCGCCTGAGGTAATTGCCAATATATGTATATGAACTTATTTTTGCTTAGGTTATAATGTACTGTTAAGAAAATTAGAATCTGTAATGCAAAGGAGACTTGAATTGAATTCGTGTCACTTTTGGTATGATTTCATTTATTTTGCAATTTTTTTTTTTTACTTTTAGTAATCAGTTAACTTGAAAGATTTAAATTCTTCTAGCAACAAATTGGGCTGCAATTTTATCCTTTACTAACAAATTTATGTGTTTATACTTATTAGTTGGTGATTTTTTTAATAGGAGGATTCTTCCTTGTGGTATCCGACTTGGGTGGTTTTCATTGTTCGTGCAGGGTTGGGTGCAGGCCATTAGGGCTTGCCATTGCTCTGTAAGGATACACCTGAGCATCTTTCAAAAATGGTTTACATTCTTGTGCAAATCCTATCAGCTGGTAAGATGCATTAGTTTAATTTTTATTTCCAAAAATATTATTTGCTTGTTAGGGATTTGTTTTTAGCGTGGACTGGCTGGTGAGTTGATCAACAGTAATCTTTTATTGTATATATCTTGCATTATATCCTATTGCATTATCTATCAGTTTTACAAAACTCAATTTGGGCATGTGATATTTCAGGGTTTGCGTTTGGACTGCACTTCTGCTGTTCTTGCGAGCATGTTCCATCATCAATAGGTTTACATGAGTGGCAAAGGAGTTGTTTGGTCTGCTTATTGCAATGCTATTCATGCAGCAAGCTAAAGTAATGATGGACTGTTGTAAATTACCTGTATCTAGTCATTGCAACCTTCCCTTGCAATCTTCAATTGTTTGACATGGTCTTTTCAGGGACTTGTGGATGAATTTCGTATTCCACAAAGGGAAGATCCTAAGTTGTTAGAGTTCATACCTTCTTGGAGGTTTGCAAATGGAATGTTTGCTTTAGTTCTGTCTTTTGGCCTGCTGCTTACTGCATTAAGAAGCAGAAAAGCAAGGTCGTGGCACTATGGGACTGGTATGTGATAAATTTTTCTAAAAAAAAAAAAAAAAAAAAGAAAGTAAAGCTTCTTGACCTCTCCCATTGCTGAATGAGTTGGCAATAATCTATTTCACTTTTAGAATATATGTATCCAGTCTCTTCTTTTAGTTTCTTTTTATTAAAAAAAAACACTTACAAGCTGTCGCTTTTACAGGTTCTCTTAGAAGCTTCATAGCAGACTGTGGTGTGCCCCTTATGGTACTGGTGTGGACAGGTGTAATCCCAAAATTACAGGACATGCTAAATGCTCCAATTTTCTACATAATGAGAGCCTTTATTCCTGCAACAATGATTGCTGTGCTTTACTACTTTGATCATAGTGTAGCTTCTCAACTTGCTCAGCAGACAGAGTTCAATTTGAGAAAGCCACCTTCTTACCACTATGACTTGCTTCTTTTGGGGTTTTCGGTATGAAACATTCTCCTAAAGTTTCCTTTCTAGTCCACTTTTCTTCCCCAAATTTGCAAATTTTTTTATTGTGAAACATTCATGCTTTCAGACCTTAATGTGTGGGCTTATTGGAATTCCTTCATCAGTCATCCCACAATCTCCAATGCATACCAAGGGTTTGGCCATTCTTTAAGTATCAGGTAGTTTATATTGTTACTTCTGAATTCTGTAATCTTGATTCAAATATAGTAATCTTGTTGGCAAATTCTATTTCTTACAACATCCTTTTCTCATTTTATGAAGTTGATTCGCAATTGGCTTGTCTCAACAAGCAAATAATATTTTTTGAAATATTATTTTTTTACCAAACAAGAATAATTTGCTCATGACCTTAATTTTTTTTTCTTACCAAATTATGGATACCCATTAAGGATTATGTAGTGTTGATGGCATGCTTTGGCCTCTGAAACTGTATCATGCAGTTGTAACTGATGAAAGAAAGTTCACGTTTTATGTTGTTTTGTTTGAACAAAGGATACATCGAAAGCTTCTACAAATAGAATTTTTATCTGGAAACTATTTCTATCTCCCATCTACCAATTTCTGGGTAGTTTTTATATATTTACTTCATTTCTGCCTCAGTGATATAGTGCTGCCATTGGCCTGACCAAGTAATTAGCTTAAAAGAAAATTAGTTAACTGAAGCCTGAGACCAATTTAGCATGGATCCCAGGAATGAACTGAATTATTTAAGGTTTGCAAATCATGTCAGCCTTCATTAATTAAGCATAGTTAAGTCAGCCTTCATTGAGCAAATCAAGTGTTCATTCCTTGTGTTCAAGTTTGCTGTCCCTTGGGTTATATTGTTTCAGGTTATGCTGTTGTTGAAGGAAGACCTGTAAGAGAACGCTGTCTTCCTTGCTGTGGCATTGGTGTTGGCTGGTTCTTGTAAGTTATGATTTACTAAATAAAACCAAGTAACAAATGCATGGATGCCATATATTATTCATAGAATTGTTAATTGAGCTTTCCACATCTGTACTGACTATTCTTTTGTATGTTTATTTCGTAGGACTTGCCTTATTTGTATGTTTGGCCTGCCTGAAAATATCTCAGGTATCTGGTTTTATTTATTTATTTATTTTGTTTTTTGGTCTTTGTTTGGGGCTGCAATTTTTTAAGTTACAACTTTGTAAATAATTACATGTATATATATATATATATATATATATATATATATATGCTTTCATCTCTTGTTGGGGAGTTGATTTTGAAATCTGGTATTATATTTGCAGGTGCAAACAAGTTTAAGTGAAATACATCACAACAAACATGGACATAAACGTTGCAACTTTGTATTCTTTTTTGGATATAATTAATCAAACACTTTTGGTTTGGGCTAGGGATTTTGTGTTATTTTGATTGGAATTGGATACTTGTAGTATTATTTGTATATTGCATATTATGTTTGGGAATACTTTTTTGAGACTTGTCAAACTATATTATTGCAACAAGAAACTGACTATTTCGTCAGTTGCTTGAAAAGAAATCCTAAGAATTTGGATTAGGAGTCAAGCAACTGACGAAATAGTCCAAGTCTGTTTATGAAGTCTGCTGAAAAATAGGATTAGTGGGTGTTACTTTCATTGTTGTTTGTTACTTTCATTGTTGTTTCATTCAAATAATCAGGCTATCTTGTATTAGCCGTTAGAAACCTATTTTTTAGAGTTGTGAGCTAAGGAATAGTAGTTGTGAGCTAAGAAATAGGAGTAGTTGTGCAGCAGTAATTGAGAACATAGTTTGTTGTACAACAAAGTCACCATAGAGCAGACTGAGTACCCTTGAAGATGATTCTAAGCAACTTATCAATGGAACTCAACGTTAGCATCGTCATACAGAACTTCTGTCTAAACTAAAAAATTTTCTTATTTTGTCTTTTTTATTTAAAATTAATACTTTAAAAGAAACAAAGTTTTAATCAAACGCCAAAACAATGTTTTATTGACAATTTAAAATAGTAGGATTATGCAGATCGCAATTGCATCCAAAAAGGGGACAAGATGAGGAACTGGTGACCTGTAATGTAATGCTCAATCAATGATATATTTTACACATTATATGTATATGTAAAGCTCAAAAAGCAGAAATCAAAGTAAACAGCTGCTCAAAAAGAATCAATCAATACTTATGATGTAACAATATAAAATCTTACTTTGCTCTCCCTATAAAGAATGTCATAACAAACAAAAAATAACAATGAATAACTTCAATGTATAATATCTACGTCAAAAGAAAATATCATTTCAAACTAAAGCAGCACTCTTCTTGGTCTTGTATCGGTACAGAACCCTCCGCTTCTTGCTCGAAGTGTTCTCAATTGTTAGGACAACTTTTCCAGGCTCATTGTTGGTGAAAGTGTTGCGAACTGGTTCTTCAGATGAGCTCATTTTCTTGCCCTTTTGAATTATGACAGTGTAGGATCCCTCATCATTTGGTGCAAATTCCTCCTTGTACTTCACTTCCCATCCCAAAACAGTCAGGTCCCAGATCAGTGTAACCCCAACCTGCCATCATCAACCACCAAATTTAGTCACTAATATCTTCTCTAATTTTAACATTCTTTATTTATAATTTCATCAAGTTGTTTACCTCTGGTGTAGAGATCTCAATGATTTCTGTTGATCCTGCTTTAACAATAAGCTCAGAAACTTCATCGTCTCCGGTTGAGAACTCGAAATCATTTTCCCTTCCGAACCCACCATAATGGACAGGGATTTCTTGAGCTGGAATGTACCTATTGATGAAGAACTCAATTTTTGTCAGGAATATCGATAGCTATTATCAGAAATATTCAAAAAGGAGTGGATGAAGCCAAGCTTACTTGAGTAAGGTTTCAGTGACCTTTGCAGGACGAGTAACAACAAATTTGCTCTTGCTTCTTTGGGTTAAGAAAGGCGATAAAAGTGCATTGAGTGCATAATACCAAAATGGAACATTTATGAATATCTGCAAAATTATAATCAATCGAAACAAGAAAAAGACTTCAGAACAAGAAACCACACAGCACAGCTTTCACACAAATGAAAATGAGATAGATGAAGAAAAGAAACTCACATTTCTGGCAACAAATTCAGGATAATTGTCCTGCAAAAGGGACACAGCTTGGTTCATAGCAACCCTGAGATCTTTCTTTGATGGAGCAGGAAAGTTCTTGAGATCATTAATTTGAAGCAAAGAGGTAACCCCACCGGGCTTCAAATCGAGCTTTTGAATACCCTTTTCCATCAACTGAAATCTCCATCTTAAGAACTGTTTGCGTCTCTGCTCACTCCCAAATGCCTTGGAGTAGAGATCCCCATCAGCAAAAGCACCATAAATGTTGTAACAAACAGGGTGACCTTCACGATCTACACCATTCATGTAAAAGGCTGAGCTTAAATCCAATTCCAAGTCTTCTTCCAAGATTGAATCAATGTTTGATTCTTTCCTCCATTGAAGGGTCTTCTGCAGCATCTCAAATGCATCATTCACTTTGAACTCTCTTGCTCGCAAGAACTTCAAAAGGACAACATCTGTTCCTTGTGCTCCTTTGCTGGGTAAAAGTGGGACTCCCCAAAGAGAGACATCCTTGTCTACTTCTTCCTCCTTTTCCTCCACACGCACCTCAGATTTTTTCTCTTCACATTCTTGAACTGGTTTTTTTTCTTCTTCTTCTCCGTTCTTTTGAGCCTCTTGTTCTGGTTTCTCACTTCCTTTTCCTTCTTTGGCTTTCTCTGCCTCTTCTTTCACTGGTTCTTGACTACTTTCTCTCTCTTTCTTTTTAAGCTCATCCTTCTTGAACAAATTATTTCCGAGAATCGCTCCTTCGAGTTTCCATTTGAGCTCACTCAGAGCCTTTTTCTCGAACTCCTTGAGATCGGAAAGGAAGTTGCTCTCTTCTTTATAAGAAGAGCTCTTTTGAATTGGTTTAGGCCGAGAATTAGAATCACCATCTACCTGTTGACTCACCTGATCAGCATCACCTGGCTTCTTAGTCTCTTCCTGATCATCAACAACTTTCTTGGGATTTTCTTGAGGGACAACAGCAACCTCATCAGCACCAACCTGAGTTTCCTCAACTTTAACGTCAGCAGTCATTTTTCCACTGAAGAAACAAGAAACAAAAGCAAGTAAGTTTCTTGATCTTTAAATTCCAAGAAGAAAACAAAAAGAACAAGAACAAGAAGAAACATAAATAAACCCACCTCAAGATTTTAGATGTTGGTGCTTTTCTTGGAGTTTCCTTCAAGATCTCTGGCAATCGGTCGGTGGTGGTAGGAGTAGAAGCATACGAGTGGTTTGTTCTTGAAACATAACGGTTATATATTTGAAAGAGAGATCAAAGTGGGTCCCACTAACGGTAACTTATCTGGTGCCAGCCACTGCAACTCCATGTGGTAGCCGTTAGGACGATTCATATAAAACAATATTTTTTCATTAATTAATTAATTTATTTATGTTGCCGTGGCTCATGCATGGCATGGGTTTTGCTAGCCTGGAGGCCAGCATTTTCTCTTGGCATGTCATTTGGGACCCGCAGTTGTGCTGGCCAACAACAAAAACCATTGATTTTTCATCCATCCATCAACCCTTGGGCCAAACCTTATTGGGGAAAGTACAAAATGTATTTTTTCTTTTAAAAAATCACCTTCTAATTTGCAGTTTGAATTGCAATAATCATTTAATATCATTTTTAACGATGAAGCGGTAAAAAATATTTTAGTTATATCACTTTAATAATAAATTAGTTCCCTATTTTATAATATAAAAATAATAAATTTATTTATTTATTTATAATAATATAAAATTTTTTATAAATTAATTCTTAATTATTTATAAAAAAATTTATATTATTATTTTAAATAAATAAAATTATTATTTTTTATATTATAAAATACAGAACTAATTTGTTATAAAGTAAAGGTAAAGCACAAGTCAAAATATAAAATTATAAAAATATTTTTTTTCAAAGTAAAATGATTAAAATATTATTTGTTGCATCATCATTTTTAATGACGATTTAATTTTTTATATTTTTTATTTGTTGATATATATATATATATGTAACTGCTTTGCACAATTATTGTTCATAAATTAAAATTTTAGTGATATTTTTATGTTATGAAGTGATGTCACCTATTATTCTAACTTCTTAAAATTAAAACATTATTATAAGTTCAGTCCATACCTTTTATTTATTGTCTGATTTAAAAAAAAAACAGATGTAACTTTTAATATTTTTTATATGAAATTTTAATGTTTTGCAATCTTTGTCCTTCTTTGCCTGTCAGACAATTAAAAAAATGTTCAAAAAAAATATACATGCTTTGAGAAATTCTGCAATATACTAATAAGAGTCATTTTCCACAGGATTTAATATTCTTAGCTTCAGTTTTTATTTTAATAATTACCGTAAATGACTAAAGCTCTTAACTTGAATTAAAAAATTGGGAGATCGAATCTTATTTTTTATTAAATATTTTAATCTAATTACAAATATTGGCACATAATTTTTTTTTATCTTCAGTTTTAAAAATATTTATCGTTTTCACGCTACACTATAACAAAAAGAGAAAACATCAAATATAAAATGCATTAAGCTGAGAGCTCAGTATATTTGTAATTCTATTTCTTTAATTACTTTGTGATTTATATTATATATATTGATTAGAGCTAAAATATTAAGATTTATAAATATTTTTAACTAATTTACGTTTTTAAATAGTACTATTTAAATTTATAAAAATATTGATAAATTTTATTGTTAATAAATTAAAGTATTTAATTAATTAATTTATAAATTAATAAAAACTTTGTTATTATTATTATTTTTGACAACAAACTGTGCTGTTGTACAGGGAGATAGATTATTTGTTTGCATCCTGAAATAGAGGGGAATAATTTTGACTGTTTCTTGGCATCTCTACACCTTTTTTTTTTTTTTTTTTGTCCACCAATTTCGTTTTAGACATGATTTTGGGGCCACAGTACAGTTCTATGTTGGCCTAGTCAAAGCTCCATGCTGTGAGTTGTTAGGCAGATGGAATATTATCTGTATATATTCTCCGACAAATTCTGCAATATAATAGCAAAACTCATTTTCCAAGGAATTCAATATTCTTGCCTACACTCTACACTCAAAAAAAAAAAAAAAAAAAACACCAACATGCCAAAAACCGTTGGATTGATTTGGATTCTGTACTGAAAATTGCAGGTTGGCGGAGTCAAAGCTGCATGTTGTGGTGTTGTTAGCCCGATGGAATATGAATGTGGGTTATGTTCTACAGCACAATCCAACTATAAATCTTGATGATAGATACTATTAACTTAATAATAATCTTGAGGCTGGAGTGGAGCCATGTTTTTCTTTTTTTTTTGCAAAAAATGTTTTTGATTCTTTCCACATTTTCAATTATACAATGAAGACAACCTGTATTGGTTTAGAAAATCCAATGCCTATGCGCCTAAGAGCAAATTAAATTATCTATATAATCTTTTCTTACGTTATAATATTTTTATGGAAAATTTTTAATTATTTTATTTCGTAACGCATATTTTAAGTATTTTATACTTTAGTAATAAAAATATGATATTTATTTCTGCATTAGCATATTCATGATGCTAATGCACTTTCTAAAAATATGTAAGCATGTTCTTTCTTTTCATGCTTTTCTAGTTATTTTTTTTAAAATGGCTTTCTCCAAATTATTTTTTGAAAAAAGAAATAAGGTAAATAAATTTTCTTTTCAAAAAGCAAAATGCAGTCCAATTAAAATGGGAGTTGCCAGGAATAAAAAACAAAACCTTCATGGCATTGTCATCAAATTTGGAATCTTGAAGAAATAGAAATAATAAATGAATGAATGAATGAAAAAAGCACATGTAGCTGCTAACAAGGCTACCCATTACACTTAGCAACATTACCAAACCTTGCTTGCCACCCTGTATTTGACCAACAAAACCATGTCACCAGCACATTAGGCTTCTTCCAAAAAAAAAAAGTGTTTGTACGAGGAAATCACATAGCTTAGTTTGGTTGTTCATGTAATCCAGAAGTGGCCAGTTAAGCTGATTAAACTCATCTGTCTCAGTTTGTGATATTGTCATGCATTCCACAACCCAGAACCCGAATCAGAGTTCTTTCACCGTACTACTCGGTAAACTCTCCACAAAACAAGAATTTAAAAACAAAAAGAAAAAATAGTTGATCCCCTGCCTTTATTTTCTGCCATTGAAAAAAGTTACCTGATTTCAGAAGAATTCAATTCAGTTGAACTCTTAAACGTGTGATTTATTGCAAATATAGGGCGACAAAAATATGCAGAAAACAAAAATTTACCAGGTAGATATTTGCCTATTGAGTTGATGCATTAAAATATTGTACTATGAAGCACTAGTTTACAAAAATTGCATCACTTTTAACTGCATCAATAATCCAGAAAGGTTTGCTATGATAATCATGCTGATCTAGGGAGCTTTTCCAAAAGATTTACAAAATAAGAAAAAAAAAAGGACTTAAGGATTTTCAATAATATTATAAATAACATTATCTCATTCTATCACTCCTAAAATATACATGCCTTTTCATCAATGATAACCTAGAAGCCTGTTTTTCCCTCCATTACTTCTTCTCAAATGTGTCAGCATCCAAGTATTCGCCAGTTACCCTGCCAAAGATTATGTACAGGACTCATAAAAACTGATTCTGTGAATAAAGAGTATAGGGAGCAATATATTATGTATATTCCTGAAAAGGCTAGCTGCGACTGCAAATAATTTTCTAGATTGAGAAAAAGAACTTTACAATTGAGTAAATCAGACTGCTGATAACCATATTTTGCCCTGATTTGCAATTTGAATACTAAAATGTCAGTTTTTGTTGATGTGGAAACTATATGATGTCCTGATCTTCAACTTGATTATAAAACATCAATTTGTATCCCAGGCAACTTGTTTATTATTTGAAAATAAGCCATCCCTCGACAATTCCTATCAAGTGAACACCAGCAAGGCTACAAACAAACCAAGCCGCTCGTTCACTATTTGGAGCTCAACTCTCACAAAACTAAGCACATTTATGATAGTTGAGCCAAGCTCAATCCCACATTTAAGGGTCAATTAGTTAGTGGATATACCTAAGACCCCATGGAGTAATTAAAAAAAAAAATCCAAAGCTTTGTGTGCGTTCCCAGTTTTTACCAATTCTTTCAACACATAATAATTAATACTTGATAGTTCAAATTTTAGCAATCAGGTTCAAATTGACAACAACAACAACATTTATGTTACTGCTGAACTTAATAAAATATGATAATATAACGATAAACTTATAAGTTCCCATCTTCTCTCTCTTCTTCCTGCTCTCTCACTCCCACCCTTCCCACTCTCTTATCCATACAAGAGCAACAATGCAAACATTGGAAGTGATGCAGCAGAGTTGCTCAAGCACAAGATTGATGCAGCTTAGCATGCCATTTGGCCAAATTATTAATAGATTTACTTAACTGGCACAAGAACAAGGACAATTAGAATTAGAAAAGTAACTCCTGTAAATGGTAAAAGAATAAAGGTAACACTTTGGTATCGAAGGCCAATAATAAATGCTAAGACAGTGAAAGACAAAAACAGCGAGCTGGGCAGTGTTTTTTTGTTTTTTTTTTTTTTTTGTTAAAAGGAAAAAAGAAAGTAAAAGGATGGCTTAAAAGTTAAAACAACTTTATTCTTATTGGGTTCTGTACATATCATGATCGAGCGTGTGGCTTCCTCTTCATTTCTACTACAAAACACATGAGGGCTGAGACATAAACAAGAGGGTAGGAGAAGGGATGAGAGAGAGGGAAGGGGAGGAATGCGGAAAAGCTAACAACTTATTATAAACATAGGGAAAAAACTTCATGCATTTGCCATAAAAGAACCATAGTAAAGCATTTTGAATTGAAACCAACAGAAATCTTTCTTGCTCATTCTCAAAATTCAGATGTTTCACAGCATGATAAAAGTAGTACTATTCTCATACCTGTTGTAGGACAAGAAGGCATCGCCTATGGTTCCACTAACCTTATTTCTCACCTTGCGCAGACAAATCTACAAGTTAAAAAGTTGTGCATCAGTAAACATCTATGAATCACAACAAAAATGATCACCAGGACCACAAAAAGAAACGTGAGGTGTCGCAACACCAACACACACACAGAGGACCCATAATCTCTCTAAGCATGCGTTTGTGCATATAAGTGCCAGACATTGTGTATATGTACAGCTATTGTAAACTCAGGTAAATTATATAAGTAAACCTGCTAGCATTTGTCATATATCGACTTTAACAGCAATGAAAATGTTGATGAACTGTAATGATACAGCACAAATTCACCCATACATAACCCACCTGTACTTGATCTATAGGTCCAGCCTCTGGATCCCTGTTACGATGAACAACAATCCCATTGTCACACTTGTTTATAAAGTGGGCACTGCCACTTATGTCATACAGATTAGGAGGAGCCCCAACCCAACTATGCAACTGTAAGACAAGGAATGCTGTTAAGTTTTTACAGTTCAGAAATAGGCGGATGATGTCAAGGTTCAAGATGAACAACCTGTCTGGGATGTGCTACAAACCAAACATGACATGCGTGATGTTGAGCAAACCGTTTAACCATCGTAAGCATCCGGCTTACATACTCTGTTTCAGTCCTGTCACAACCAAATATCTTGCTTGAGGGAAAACTGTAAATTTACGGTCTCAAATACAGGATGAAAAGTAACGAATCCCACACACATTTAATGGTTCTCTTTTGACACTTAGGAACTTGTTTAATACATGATGTAATCTCCACCTAGCAACATTCAATTCAGTTAGGAAACTGAAGAAAAGATCACAAAAATGAAGGAAGCATTACCTTTTAAATTAACTTTTCAAACACACAAGTCAACGGGTTGTGCATAAAGGTAATGACAACTTGCAGTAATTTTCATGTTTGCATGCCCAAGGGGCGGGGAGTGTAAGTTTCCATAAATTGAACAATAACAACCATTCATCAGCGAACTAGCAGTAATTTACAACTGTGTAATCAATGTTAAAATATGGATTGAGATTGCAAGCAAATGCAGCCAGTCTGGCATACAGCTCAGCCTTTAGAGAGAAAAAGAAAGGCAAAAAAAAAAACTTTTTTCTTTTTGTTAATGACATAAGAGAATTTCAAAATCCTCCATTGTAACCTTTTCAGATCAAACAAGGAATATCATATAAAATTAAAGTTGATGCTGAATGTGCATTTAGGTGGAGAAGCTATAAGTCGTAGGATTTTGTGTAACAATAGAAGAATAGTGAAATTTATTATTTTGGAATGGATCTGTGATCAAAGCAACGGAAATGAGTGCCTTCAGGTTCCTAACTCCATTCAGGATTTTTCAGGGTAGAAGGCCTCGTATGGTGAAAACATATACAAAACACATCAGTAGAGCATTTCAATCTATGATGCCAATTTCCTTGAAGTGTACAAAGATTAAAAAGTTATTTATACTTCCACTAGTATCAAACATATCTCCAAACCTAAACTAACTGGAAAAATTAAATCTTCAAACAGTAAAATGAAGTACGGGACTGAAAGCCACCATTATGAAAGGAATTTCCAACTTGACCAGATTAGTGGTTGGATACTAAATAAAATGATTTAACAATTCACCAGCTCTTCAAAAATCTAAGGGCCAAACAAATAGCATTTTCAGCTTTATAATCAAATAAAGCTGACATTCTAAAGCTATTATTAGTCACTAAGAACACTAATCATTTTTAGCATCGAAAAGAGAAATATAACATCAATTAGAATTTAGATACTAACAGTAATTTTCAAAGAACATAGCAATTAAGGGCTACCAGGGCCAAAATCTCACATGCTAATAGGACGCTGATGGTCAAGCTCATTGTAAGGATCAATTAGAAGTCCTCGCACTCCATGCCTTAGAACCGCTGCTCTTGCCAATTTTAGGACCCAATCTATATTTGGAAGTTTATCATCTTCACATCTATTCCATGGTCGTGCGAAAAACACACACAAAAAGACATCAATATAATGTTAATATTCAACTATGAACTAAATCAGAAAAACATCATTTTGATTAAACAAAAATTTTAAAATAATTAATGATCTGTTTGTATTAAAGGAGTTACTTTCAGGGAAATTTGGTCAATGTAACTTATTTTCCTGGCCAAAGGGAAAGCCAAGTCATTTTCAAAGAAAATAACTTCTTTTTGAAAGGGAAAATCATTTTTCATAGCTACAGACTTATATAAAGGAGAAACACTCACAAAATGCACACACATGCTTGCATGTACGTATGTACTAACTAGTATATCAACTATCAGCAACCACCTTGCATTGGCTGAGAGCTGATGGTGGGGAAAAGTACTAAAATTGTTGTCTTTCTTTGTGTAATTTTATCTTATATTTAGCTATACATTAACAATATTTAGCTTTGTGTAATAACTTAAATATTCTAATAGCACTTTTCATTGACAGAAACATGATTTTCCCTTTATAACCCAAACACTGAAAAATAAATTCCAAGTGATACTTCCAATATAATCCAAAGTCTAAACACTAAATCACAAATTCCAAGTGATTTTTCATATTGTAACCAAGACAACGAAAATAAATTGTTTTCTCAGAGAACATTCTCATAAAATTTCCTTTCAGAAAAGTCTTCTGCGAAATAAATGGAGAATAAGTAGTGTACAATTATTTTTTACAATGCCTTAACAATGAACAGGAAACTCTAAAATCAACTCACCGTATGAGGTAAAACGTATCAGCTAACCATTGCTTCCCTTCCTCAAACTCTTCAACACTCATTCGTTGAGCAAATTCGCCATTGGTACCAGATGCATAACTATGAGACAAACAGAAAAAAAAAAAAAAAAAACAATGATTATGGTATGTGAGTTAAGAAGATATCAGACAAGCCATGAACGAAGATGATATTTTTGACAATCAACCCATCCATCATGGAATGTTTCTATTGTTTTCATTTATTGACAATTCTATCCATGATAGAAAATACACCAATTACCAAAATATACCCAACATCCAACGGCTGAAGCATGCATTATGGACAAGGTATACATGATGCCAAAGACTAGTCCATGCAAATTTTGATCTATGACCTGAAAGATTGTTTTAACATATTCTCCTAAAAGATCTTAGAAAGAAAATGAACATAGTTGAGTTGCCAACAAAGAAACAAACAGCTGTTACCTTGCGGAAACTACAAAAATAAATAAATAAATAAATAATGAACCAAGTACAATACAAATTGCACTCAAGCTTACCGAGCATTAAAAAAAGGCTTTTTTATGTGTTTCTCCAAAAGTTTCCTAGCATGCTCTCGAACCTATAGGATAGTGAAATAGCAAGAGTAAAATAACCTTCAGTCACAACTTGCAAGGACAAGGTTCATGAGCATACATTGCAAAATGTTGAAATGCAGGTCACCTGACAAAAACTTAAATGATTACAACATATAAGTTTGAAGTATTTGTACAACTAGGATTCTAAAGAAAAACATTTCTCAACAATGGTTTATCAGATAGTTGTGTAATTATGATTCATTTCTCACACAAATATTCGATGGGTAGATACTACAAACAAGAAGTTGTCACTAAGCAAAAAACAATATAAAATATGAAAAATTAGAAACTGCATTTCACTCTGATGACAAGTTTTTCTGATTAATCGATGTTGTAAGTACACTCCTGCAGTCCATACTAAGCAGGATAAGTGGATAACATATCCCATGTGTTTTCGAATAGTAAAATGCATATATACATACATACATGCATACATATATACATACACGCACACGCACACACACACACACATAAAGACAGCATACACTTCCACCAATGCCCCAAAAGAGTAGAACAGAACAATTTACTTACTCTGTTCTCCATTGAGCAAAGCACAAATTTCCAACCAGCACTTCTGTTAAGATTGCATAGGAGAGCATCAAGCCACTCACTCTTACCAGAATTGGGAACCCCAGTTACTATAGTCAGTTCTCCAGGCACAACCTAATCAAAACAAAACATTAACCAAGCTAATCAATTTCTCTATTTATGAAGATCACCATTTAATGGCACACACATGATAACCTGATTTTTCAACTCATTTCTATTTCAGAACAGAATTCAGATGCAAATCACTTCTCAGATGAAAAGAATTTATATATAAAAAATATTAACAACAATTAATATATGTACTTGAACATTTTCCCATACACTTAAAATTGATCAGAACTTTAAGAAATGACATTTACAAAACAAAATTGATATTTAACTGTATTGTCATTTTAGCAGTTTTTCTTCCCTTCATGACCAAATTAGATTGTTGCTCCCCATTTCAGCACCAAACCACATGGTAGAAACTATGCATTCAATGTCATAACCAAAAGCATACAGTCCTATTATACTTCAAGCACAACAGCTACAATATGAATTTAAATCACTTTAGTACTTCACATCTGTCATCTTTATGTGCAAGGTCGTTTCACACCTTAGAGTATAATTTGTAGCTTTTAGGCTAAAAACAGATATGGAAATTGTAGCAAAAAGTTGATTGGGTGCATAAACATAACCATTGCATTGCAGGATCTACTTAACATATTTATTAGTTTGATTTGACCAAATTGATTTTTACATTAACATCTAAAAGTTTAATCCAACTGAATAAAATGTACAATTATGTTATGAGGAGATTAACAATTACTTAATTTGTTGTTATTATGAGTTATAATATAACTTAATTCAATAAAAATTTACATTTTCCTTGATCCTTAAGAATTCTGAGCCAACTTAGAACAAGTTTGTTAAGAGGAGAGGAACAACTTTTTAATTTGTTGATATCTGAGCTTTGAGGAACAAATATTGATAATATGCAAATAAATGCAAGCATTTCAGAATACAACCATTTCAAATCTCTAGTGATTTACTTTTGGGCTTTTAGATCTTTTGGGAATCCTAGGAGTGTTAACTGAGTCAAGCCAACTCACGAGCCACTCGAAATGGACTCAATAATAATCAAGTCCAAGTCATGCTCGCAAGCTTTAACGAGCTTGTATATGTATACTATTTTACTCTTTTTATTTCAATATAATTACATAAATAACTTTTACCAAACCAAGCCAAGCGTGAATCGAGTTCTAACATTTCAAAATCTATGTATACAAATTATATACATAGACAAGCCAAGCTGAACAAATCATTCAATGCAGTCAAGGTAAAGCTTCCAAAAAGACACTCAATCAAGCTCAAGTCAAGTTTCAAATTCTGATTTTTAGAGTTTCAAGTCAAGCTCAAGCTTGACAATGTTTTGACCCGACTCAGCTCAATTACATCTGTAGGGAATCCTATCACCTGCTTAGTTTAGACTCTAAAAGCTACTGATTAGATAAAAAGTTCATTAATTAGTACCACTGAATGTCTAATGTTCAGTACCAAGGAGGTCCCTAGTACTTATTTGTTTTTTGAGCAAAAGGTTCCTAGTACTAACATCTTTAGGCATTATAACATCAAGCGAACTCTTCATTATGCAAGAGGGAAATGCAATTTTGAAGGCACACAAATGAAAATTGAAAGTAAATTATTCTATGCTTACATTGTACAATCCATCAAGAGAACTCCACCCAGTTGATTCACCAAATTCATCACCAAAAGTCTGATGATAATATGCATCAATTTCATCAAAGTACTCCCTGAAGTTAAACAACCCACGAATAGGGTACAACTCTGCATTCTCAATTACTGCCCTGAGTGCATCAGGACCCATAAACATGAGCACCTAAGAAAATATTCGAGAAAATATGAGTTGCTCTTGTCCGACAGTAATCTTAAGAAATCAAATAAACACAAGTAACTTCAGCAGTCTTTGGGAGGCCGATCATCAAATGAAAACTACACACAAACAGGGCATCTAAAAATCTGAACCACTGATCACAAGTCATGGTGCATAATCAATAACTATATAATAAAAACTAACCCACAGGAAAAGAAAAATAGCTAAACATATGCTACATGAATCTCCATCATTATAAATAATCTTACAGGCCATCATTATAGCAGCTTAGGACAACACAGGAAAAACTTCAAATTGAACTTTGGAACTTAATTGAATCATTATGTTGAGGACGATGTGAGCCATCATATCTGACCTCATTTGCATCTTTGTAATCTTTATCTTTAGTTTTTTTTGGCCATTTGACTCGCCAGCATCTGCATCCACATAGAAAATGAATGATTATTCTCAAGCACTTAATTAGACTGTTGTCACATGACAAAACTCAAAACTCAAAACAGCAACATCACAAACAAACCTTTCTCTTCCAAGGCGACGTGCAAGCTCTTCAGCTAAAGCTTGACCAGGGGGATCTCCATCAGTGGCAAGTATTATGCGGGATGCCTATTAAAATAAATATTTCAACATCATGTTTAAAATCCAAAGATTTTTGCCCTAATGACTACAACCAAAAGCAGTAAATTATTCATGCTAACCTTACCTTATCAAGATACTCTTTGCAATTCCACAAATATTGATATCTTGTGTCCTAGCTTCACAAAATAGAAATAAAAGTCAACTCCAGATTTCAAGATGCAAAGCAACCGATATCAAAATCATCCAAACGGAAAGGCATATTCACTTTTAGTCTGCTTTTAGGCACTTGCAAGTTGACAAGACAATGATGTGAAGATGCACATGGTTAAAAAAAAATAGAACTGCTACTTTATTAATTTATACCACACCCAGGGGTGTAACCGAGTCAATCCAACTTACTAGCTAATCGGAACTAACTCGGAAAAAACTCGAAATCGACTCGATTATTGTTAAGTCAAGCTCGAGCTCCTAAATATGTGACTCGATGGGCTCGCAAGCTTAATCAAACCTAATCGAACTTGTGTATATTTACCATTTTACCCTTTTAGTTTAATATAATTATAAAGGATAAACACATTTTTAGTGTTTCAACTTTTTAAAATTTAACAATTTAATGTTTTGACTTTTTTATATAATAATTAAGTGCAGCAACTTGTAAGAAAATGATAATATAGCGTATATAGCAGGTTACCAACAAGTTGTCCTTCAACAACACACTGTTGCAAGACAAAAAGACTTTATTACCCTTAAACTCAAATAATAATAATAATTATTATTATTATTATTACTATTTTAAATAAAAATTAAAAATTAAAAACATTTTAATACTACAATTTTAACTATCATCATTTACAAATATATTTAGAGCACTAATCCTATACTACTAAAATTTCAGTTTCATCAAATATACTAAAAATTGTAAACTAAAAAGAGAAAGTGAAATAAAAAGAAACAAAAAAAAATTAATTTTTACTTTTTCATTAATTGAAATTTTTTTGTAAATGATAATAATTAAAATTTTAGATTTAAATATTTTTATTTTATTTTTTATTAACTAAGAATTTTTAAAATTAAAATATAAATAAATAAAAATAAAATTAATTTAATTTAATTTAAATAAAATAATAATAATAATTATTATTATTATTATTATTTAAGGGTAATAAAGTCCTTTAGTCTTGGAATAGTATGTTGTTAAAGGTCAACTTGTTGGTGACCTGCTATATACACTATATTGTCATTTTCTTATAGGTAGCTACACTTAATTATTATATAAAAAAAGCCAAAACACAAAATTGTAAAATTTTAAAAAGTTAAAAACACTAAAAATGTCTTTATCCCTAATTATAAATATATCTTATCGAACCAAGTCAAGTTTGAACACAAATACGAATTCAAGTCAAATTTGAATATTTTGAAATATATAGTTTTAAAAATTTAAAAATTTTATTTAATTAATCGAGTCAAGCTCGAACTTCAAAAAATAAAGCTCGATTGAGTTCAACCTTCAAGTTTGAAAGTCGAGTCAAGCTTGAGCTTAGCATTGTGTCAACTCGACTCGGCTCAATTACACCCCTAACCGGCTAACCACACCTTGATGCTAAAGTAATAAAAGGAAATGACTTACATTTATGTGCTCACCTACGAGCATGAAAAGCACAAGACCATAATGCCAAGGCAATAAAAAATAACTATTTATGCCTTCGCCTATATACGAGGACGAACTTATACTTTTTGTTCATTAACCCCATAATTGAAAACCTAGTAATGTGCTATAGGGTAAAGATATGGGATAATTTCCTATGTAGCACGGAAATGGAAACAGAGAAACAAGGAAATGAATAAAATGAGATGGTAATTTTAAAAATATAGGAAAAGAAACATGAGGAAAACATGTAAATATTAAAAATATAGGAGTATAAATAAACATTAAAAATATATATAAATATAAATTTTATATATAGATATTGAAAAAAAAAAACTTATTTATTACTATTAATTAATAGTGTAATTATAAATTGCTTTGTTTAATTAAGAAAAATATAGAATTCTGTTTCAAGTTATCTTCCTTCTTGTTTACGAAAAGCAACTAAAGCAGCATTATTCTCAAATTCGAAATGTGTTTCCTAATTTTTCAAATTTGTAGAAACAGCCCCAAAATTTTTCCAAGAAATTTCCAAAATAAAAACGTTTCCGAAACATTAAAATGTCTATTGGTTGAAGTTTCAGTACATCATAAATAATTTCTATTGCTTTAGCTTCAAATCACAGTAACAAGGAAACATAATTAACTGACAAACAATATGCTCCCCACATTGGCTAGGGCAAACAGAAGTGACCCCAGCACCATTGAAGAAGATTCAAAAGACAATGGTTGCCATACAATGCATATGAAAATTTCCAGAGTGACTAGTAACTGTCATGCAAAATTTTGTTTGGTTCATACATGATAAATTTCTTGTCTATGACAAATTGAAATGAACCATGAACTATTAAAGGTATATTATCTATTGGAGAATATATTCCACATTGAAAAAGTATAAAGAAAAAAGTGGCTTATAAGTAGTGTCGGTTGAATCTTAATTATCTATTGGTTTTATATTACATGGGCTCCATTCAACCCTATTTATAAGTTCACATGTGTGGTGATCCTAGGCTCACGTGTGTATGTGTGGTGATCCAGGGCTCATATCTAAAACTTGGAGTTGGGTACAATCTGTTTGTGATCCCATTTGTGTCGTTGGGTGCAGCTCGTTAGAGTTTAATACAACCCATATATATCGTTAGGTACGGCCCGTTTATAAGTGTAACCGGTCCAAACCCTATTACACTTGAGAGAAAGTGTTGGAGAATATAGCCCACATTGAAATAAGTATAAAGAAATAAAGTAGCTTATAAGTAGCATAAATTGAACGTTAACATAAGCCAATTGATTTTATATTACATGTAGGGTTGTGCATGGATCAGAGCAATCTGAAGAACGTAAATTATTCTGAACCCAACCATAAAATCAGAGAATTAAAAAAAATTCTCTGAACTCGACTCTGAAAATTTAAATCTCCATGCCGAATTGCAAAGATTTTTGGAACAATTCAAAGTGGAGATTTGGAGCAAATGGAGATTCCAAAACAGTTCTAAACAAAACCAAAATTCGTAGGTTTATATTAATTTTTTAGTTTATATATTTAAAATTAATATTTAACAAATTCATAATAAAGAAATATATATTTTTATATTATATTAAAGATATTATGTTTAATAATAGTACCATCTTATATTTAATAATTTTATAATTTGAACATAAAAGTAAGATGATTATAAATTTTACTATGAAAGTTTTATTTGTAAATTTGAATTTTATTTTATGATGTAAACATATATTGAAAATTAACTATAAAAAGATTTAATTAATAAGTGTATTTATTGTATTTCAAACAATTAATTAGTATTTAAAATGTCAAATTATTATACATTAAGGCAACACTTAATAGTAGATTGTCTAAAATAAATTATTAAGATGGTACTAAATTTTATTTGTAACACAATTCTAAACTTCTAATCTTATCAAGCATCAATTATCAATTTTATAATACATCATCAAAAAATAAAGACAGTAATTATTAGTGAAATTATATATATATATATAATTTCAATTCTTCAATTCATTACAATTCAAGACGGTTTGGTTCAGTTCTCGATATGGAGAACTCATGATCTCTAGGCCCACCCTAATGAAAATTTCAAGAATGGACAGTTCTGTTCGGAGAAAATCAAACGGTCAACTGAAATTTTCGGTTCAATTTTTCAGGAAGGTTCGGGTTCTCTAGGACCCATGCACAGCCCTAGTTACATGGGCTCAACCTAATTTATTAGTCCACATGGTTGAGCATAAGCCAACACTCTCAAGGCCCATAGATTTTCTAACATTATCCAACTCCCAAGATGTTTCATGTCATACCAAATTCCCCCAAGACTAGTGTTAAACTATTAATTCTATTAACCCAAAATCTACACTAAAAATAATAATAATAATAATAATAATAATAATAATAATAACAACAACAGCTTTTAATAGGAAAGGTGACATGAAAATTAAGGTTTTGTCAACATTATGTGTGAGAAAGAGTTAGGTGCTTAAAAAAGGAAATTCCTTTTGTACCAATAAGATCAGTACCAGGCTGAAATTGGTTTTGCTAATTGATACAGCTAAAATATTGGAGGCATAAAGAAAAGAAGAGCATATAACAGTAACAGCAATAATAATTTTAGCAATAAGATGACAAAAATGATAATGATAAAAACTATCACTAGCAAAAGATCATAATTTAAAACTTGACACAGACCTTCTCTTGAGTTGGCAATTCCTTCGGAGAAACTTGTCCTGGAGCACCATCAGGGACACTAACACAATTACGAAAGCCAGCTTCTTCCATTGCAAGTTTGTCCATTTCACCTTCAACCTATAATGACAAATAAAATACTAGGTTTCATGTTTAAGTAATTGAGTTAATAACTAGTAAGCAAAGAAGATGCAACTTATGGAAGAAAAGACATACGATAATAATATCAGCAGTGTCCTTTACATCATCCAGCCCATAAAATATCCTTTCTGTATCACTTTCCTGAAATAAAGTCCAGATGAAGTATCAAATTTCTATCTGTCCGAATTCATTAAGGCTCTTAAAAAAATATATTGATACAGATTGATTGAAGTACTAATAACTGAACTTTAATTCTTACTACTATGGCTATACTTTCTCCTGTTTTGAAAAAGTGAATTGAGAATGAACGCACACCATCCAGTAGTTGAAACATTAAAGGTAGCCAATAACATTGTTTGATAGAGTTTTGGAACCCAAAATCCACATATCCAATGATTTTGTTGATTTGTTAGCTCTTGATAAGCATCAAGTGGTAAGACAGAGGCTAATGGGCATAAGTTCATGACGACTATTGATAATTGCTAAGAGAGTTGGCCATCATTAGCCCAAAAACAGATTTATACTGTGGCTAAACTATCTACAAATTACAACCCATAAATAAGCATAAGATTTGCAAATAGAGCCTCCCTCCAAGAAAGGATTGGATTATAATTAGGAGATAGACTGCACCAATATATATAAAGAAAGCACATATCGAGAAAAAAAATCCTGCTCAGAAGTTTGCGATCATGTCCAACCAAAATCCCATTTAAGTTCCTGAAGTTACATGCTCAATTCATCTTAGCCCTTAATATTTAGTTTAGCTATTCAGGCCCTGCTCCATTTCAAATTTCAGCATCAAAGACTATTTGATAAAATCATGAGTAGTTTGCAAAAGATATTAAAATTACTTCACAGATCAAAAAAATAACAGAAAATGCTTAGTAAGCTCCACCTTCAGACTATAATAAAGGAAGGCAAGCACCAACAAAGAAAGGGTTTGGCCATAAAAAGCTCTTGCCATAAAAAATTTAGCTACTTTGTAGAACTGAAGAAAAAAAATAATAAAAAATGAGAAAAAAAAAACACAATCCTCCCTTCTCTTCTTTGATCTTCAAGAACTGAGCTACACCATTCAAGATCAACCTTTAATTCAAATAAAAAATCAACATTACTTTCAAGAACTGGCTCAATATCTCAGTTTTTCCTTTTCTTTTCATTGTTCTTCACTTTCACACAATGAAACTGATCTCCATCTGAACATTCCAGGGTAGAAGTTCATACTTTACACCATATGAACCTTCAAATTAATAAATCGTCCCACAGATGAAGAGAATTTGGACAGCTATTTAGTTCCATCCAAGATAGACATAGATAGGAGTAAAATGGGAAGCTGCATTTTTTTGTTATGTTTTTGGTTCAAATACCTTCTTCAAGTCCTATCGCTATAGTTTTTAAAGCAAAATTATAAAAAAAAAAAAAGGAAAGAAAGTACCATAGGATTGAGAGACATAGGAAAATAGGGGACAAGTTAATAGACGAGTTTATATTTCTACCATTTTTGCCACCTGATTTCAATCTCTAACACTAGCAATCAAGTAGACTACAATTTCAAAGGCAATAGTTCTTTTATGCTTTTAAAGTCATCCTGTAACGCAAGACTTAATTAAGTAGTCTTGAGAGCTCATTCCAGCTTCTTATAGCCAAACCCAGAAAGAACTCGAAGATAGTGCCAATACTAAACTCACTGATATTACCATAAAAGTTGGCGTTGTTGGAAATCACTAATTAAAAGAACCAGCTAAAAAACCAAACAGCTTAGAGTTTCACCTCATAACACAAAACTTTACAACTTTCCAACTCAGAAACAAATTCAACAGTTTCACATGATCAAGAAAAAAAAAAATGTCATGACTGAAGTTCCAAAAGGTGATTTCTTCTCTGTATCTGATTATATACAGATTTTCAAAGGAAAATTTTCAAATTCTCACATGAGTTACTGAAAAATAAGAAGTATATAGCATTACAACCTATGAAAGGAATATTAGTAAGTTAGAACTCCAAGGTAAGCTAACAGAAAATTAGAGGTTGTGTTGATGCCTAAATAAAGCAGAATTCCAAAGAAGATAGAGATATAAGGGCCTACTTTAACTGTGAGATTAGACAAGAAAGGGAAAGAAAATGTGGACGCAACCGACATGGTGGACCCACCAAGTATTTTTAATTGTTCTTTATCTCCCTAAGATTTTTTAATGGTGCATCTGGTTGTTTTGCTCATGCAATTAGAAAATAGACTTTGATACTGAAATTTGGAAGGAAAAGGACCTGGACGTACAAAACCAGAAAAATAAAAACTTGTTAGCCACATAAGTTTAGAAGCTTAAATGAGCTTTTGGCTGATTGTCCCCAACTGACTACTACAGATAGATTGCTTTTTCAGATAATTGGCATCAGCCCAAGAACCAAATGGGCATGTTCGAAGAGAAATAAATATCCTGAAAGAAATCAACGTATGAAGTTTTATTCTGAGGGTTTAAGGACACTTCACGTGCTGCCAACCACCACTTCAAACTAAACATAGATGAATGAAAATGAAATACTTTGGATTTTTTAATCCAATAAAGAACTCAACAACTACCTGCCAAAATCTCTTGCTGATATCTCGATACTTGCAGCTGGTGAGATCTCCATTTCGCCAATACGTAAAGGCTATAACAACCTGCCAGTATAATGCAAAGAATCCTTACTATTAGACAAAGAAGAACACTTACCATGGTAGATTGAAATAGCTAAAATAAAATATCTGCTACAAGTACAGATCAAGGCTACCATTTTGTACAGGCCATAAAATTCCATAATCCAACACTCTTGCTGAAATGAAAGAATTTACTAAAAGGGTTCCCGGTCACAAAGAGCTTCCCAGCAGGAGTGGGGAAGGATAAGCACACGTGCATGCAGCCTTCCCCGTGAATTTGTGCGAAGATGCTGTTTCCAAACCTCAAACTCATGACCTCGAGGTCATCAAGGAACAATCTTACCAATTGCGCCAAGACTCACCCCATGATCAAATTCACTAAATAGCACCAAAAAAAAAATAAAGCACAGCCCCTAGTGACTAGTGTATATGAGTATAAATAGACAATAAGCAAAGCCTTCAGATTTCTTAGTGTATATGCCAGCAGCAGAAAGTATTGCTCTTGATCTACAAAGTTGCTGACTTTCCAAACCACTAGACGACATAATCAAATACTGACACTAAGATATTACCATAATGGGTATATTATGCAAAATAAAATCACAGAAATAACTGATATGGCAGTGAACTACTACGAAATAGCATACTTTTGAAAGCTATTCATTTGTAATACTCAATTAAAGTTCAACAGAGTCCCAACCACATGATTAAACTAAAGACCACAAGTAATATTACTGAATCAGTAATATACTAACATTCACACACCTGATTCCCATAGCTTTTTTGCATAACACGATTTCTCTGCAATGTCTCTGCTGATATTAACCGCTCTGCAAAGAAACCAAGAATCTGAAACAAGGCAGGGAAAAGTCATAAATAAATTTGTAGAAAATGCAGCTGAATAAACCTACACACATATCAGTCTGAACACAACCTTGACAAGGAATAACCCAGATATATAAGAGAGTTGCAAGTACATATGTAGAAATTTATGTGCATTCCACATAATTCATCACAAATCAGGTGACGAAAATCATTGTAATAGAATTTCAATCTGTAGAATTTCCCCACAAGCGCAGTGAACATAAGAAACTGTTATAAAGAAACCATTCAGCATCAGGAAAGGAAAAATGTTTGCTCAGACAAAAATGCTTGAAGATTAAATCTGATCTCACTAATTAAATCACATCATATTCCTCTCAATTGAGAGAGGATGAAAATCAGAGTGAACAAAATAAGAAATATGATTTATTTTTTGCTCTTATTTTTTTTATTGTAAAAGTGATGCTATGAAAACACTAAACTGCAATACAACCCACAGTACCATTTCTAGGTACCACACCTATGATTTTGAAACCTGCTCCACAGCCCTTTTGCATGCTCGTGCATCCCTCTTGTGAAGGCCTAAACAATTTTAAGCCTATACTCTAATCAATTTGAATCCCTCCTTTAAGACCGTAAGCTACCATTTTCAGGATATATTGCATCAACTTACCAACAACATGATCCAAACATGCCTTGGTAAATAATTCACTGTATACAATAGCAATTTTAAACATGCCAGTTCAAAAATCAATGGCAGTCGCAAGACTCCAAAAACTACATACCTTCGAAAGAGTTTCAATAAGTATATCTACAAAATTGTTCTCTGCACTGGATATGGTTGGCTTTACTAAGAGCCTCCAATTGGAGGGCAATATAGATCACCAAGACACAATAAGAACAGACACAAATATATCTATATGTCAAAAGAACTTCACAGCATCTGACAGGCTTGAACCACTTGAAGAATGCCAGACATCACCCAAAGCAAGCAACATTTGCAATAAAAATGGGAGAAATTAGAAGAAAATAGAAGCTGACAACCTCGCCGCACAGTGGTTGCAAGTCAAGACCCTCCACAGTGATATCCCTTTTCAGCTTAACCAGTTTAGGTTGGATTGAACTCTCATATGTAGATTCTCTTCCCGCAAAGGGCTGAAATGAGAGGGCCAGTGAAGAGAATAGTCCAAAAATAAATAATAAAAATAATTCTTAGACATCTCAGATGAGCAACCATCTTACCTTCGTTCCACCATTCCACCCACATTTAGCTCGAAAGCAAATCCAGGCTGCATCAGTCCTATAAAATATAAATCAAAGAGAAGCATATTTGTTAAATCTGTTAAAAACTCAAAAATACAAATTATTGGCCACAAACTATAGAATCATACCCATCGGGGCTGATAAAAAGAGAGAATGATTTCTCCTCTGACTCACCACCATTGCACTAATGAAAAAAAATATAAAAAATAACATATTAGTAACCATTAGAATCCAAAGCAAAGAATAGATTAATAACATATATTAACTGATATTTTCGCAAATTGTAGTTGTAATTTTATTGCCAGTGATCTATATACAGCACAGGAAAAGTAGAAAAGGGAGCGAGGATCCTGCTGCTAAGGATTAAGGTAATCTTTTTTTTTTTAACGATATTGGCATTAATTTATAAATGTACAATTGTATGAATTTCTTTACCTTCCGTGACCCAAGAGTTGAACATCCACCATTTTTAACATGATATTGCAAGATTAAGCTTGAAAGTTTAAAATTTTAATGCATAATAACTATGAAAGGGACTGTGTTCTGTCCCTGACACCCATCTGTGTTTTTTGTATAATTAAAAAAAAAAACCATGAAACCAATAATAAATTAAACAAGAAAAGGTAAGTCAGTACAAAAATGGAACTTTTTTCATTCCCCATAAGTAAAACAAAGCAAACATTAACAGGGCAACAAAAATAAAATAAAAATCTACCATCGGACACAGCAAGTTCCTATGTTGCCCAGGACGAAAATTATCCACGTGAATACCAAGCTCTTCTAATTTGCCCTTTAGTTTCTCCAAATATAACTTCTTTGCTCCCAAGTCCTCACTATAAACTGAAAATTAAAAAAAAAAAATCATATCAAAAGGCTTTAGTTAAATACGTAAACATTGCTCAGTATACATCAATAAAACCCAAAAATATCTCTTTTCCTCCTTGCATTTAAAGAAACACCCAAAAGCATAAATTACAAAATACAAATGAAAATGTAAAAAAAAAACACAACAGACCTGAGGCTGGAAGAGTAGCAAAACCATTAGTTTTAGGGAGCCAAAATTTTTTAGAGATGGGTTTTGAACAAATTACTGGTAGAAATCGTTTACATGTGTGGTATTGATGTAATTTACTTGAAGAAGAAGCGGCAGCAGCAAAAGGAAGAAGTGTCGTTGCTGCTGTGGGTTTAAGAAAAAACTTGGCACCCATATCCAGAAACCCAATATTAAGCTTTCGGATGTGGATTTGAGAACCGTAACGAGCACAGCGAAACATGTTTAGTTTTCCCCTTTTCGTTAATAGAGCGCCATTGCTGATGGATAAAAAGAAGACGAAGGCCGAGGGCTTTTCTAAGGGTTTTGCCTCACGCTCTTCTTCTCCAAATTTAGGGAAAAAAGAAATTCATTCTTGGCTCTTTATATTTTCATATTTTTTCTCATTAAATAGTATGCATTTACAGTATAAACATATAAATAGGTTTTAAATCGGTAGATTACTACTAATTTAATTATAATTATTGATATATTTTATAGATATTGGTATATAAAAATAATCATGATTAACTAAAAATAAATTTAATGATTCAAATTTTATTTGTGTGAATATAAATGTTTGTATTATAGTAAAAGCTTTAATTAAGAATAATTATATAAAAAATTCCAACCTCTTAGAAGTCTTATAAAATAAACCCTAAAGAAAAAGATTTTTCACCCTTAACCTATAACTTTCTGAGTCTTTCCATCACAACTCTCCATCTGATTTTAAGGATAAGTTAAAAAAAAAATATATATGATTAAAAATATTTTCACTTAAGGGATTGTGGTTTTTTTGACATTCAAAAATATATGATTTCATTTTTTTAATATTTTAATACCCTATTAACTAATATTATCATTTTTACATTACATCATATATTTTTAATAATATTATTGAGTAGGTAACTAAAATATTAGTGAAATTAAACTACAGACCTTAAATATTACTAAAATTTCTATTGTCCTTCAAGTGAAAAAGAGCCTAACTACTCATATATCCATTATTTTCCCTATTAAAAAAATCATAATCCATTAATCATTAACACATACTTCTTCTTTTTCCTCTTCCTCTTTTTATTCTCAAATATCACATAATTCATTCACAATTAATTAAACTCAAATTAATTGAAGAAAATTTGTTTTGCCAATTAGCTAGATATCTTGACATTTTATATGATACAAACTCTCCTCTTTGTCATTATTTTATTATTCGTTATTGCTAATAAAAATATCTTTAAAAGTATCTCTTACCAAATCCTCAACGTTCACTATTTTATGAACTATAACAACCAATTGCCCACTAATGCATTTCACAGTCACCATCTTCGAATGCATCATCAATATGAGTCAGAATTGCAAAATGTTTATGTTAAGCTCATCTACTGAAGAATCTTTTCTACCACCATTTGCAATTCTTAGTATTGTAATCTCTATTACCCTGATAGAATCTTGATCATGTGAGCCCAAAAATCATCAGCCATAGTTATAGATCATTATCCAACGCTATTGCCACTATCAGCAATGAAACAAAAAGAATCTTGAGTTTCTTATATAAAAACGATGGTGTTTACATTGTAGAGAAGCTTGTGCATATTGAAAAATATGTGATGTAGTCTTTTAAGCTTCTTTTAGGTTGGATTTTCAACGGGAGAAATGACACCATTTTCATTAGAAAATATTGAGGTTTTCACTTCTTTTTTAAGTTGGGTGGACCTTCATTATATTGATTCTTTAAAAGAGAATAAAAGATTAAAGAGATCAAACTTTTATTGATTTGGGTTATGAATTTTTTTAGGAATTCTTAGAGAAATTATCAATAAAGAAAAGATTTTTGACCTAGGGATTTGAACTTTATGAAGGCTTCTTATTGTGATTCAAAAGTATTAATTAATAATGATAAATTCAACAAAAAAAGAAAAGTAAAATGTAATATTTAACAAAAAGGAAGGGAAGTGTAAAGATTCCCTCGATTTGTAGCTTTAAGGATTGTGGATTATGGTTTATTCAATTAGAAAATAATAGTGGATTCATGAGCCACTAGTCCACTAAGCATTTATGGCCCCACTTTTAATGTTGTAGACTAAAAAATAAACCTCTTTAATTGCCATGTCAGCTCTTGGTTAAATAAAAAAATGATGGTTGTAATTGAAAGATTCTAGAAGTTGAGGTCATAAGTGAAAGAAAATTTTCTTTATGGTTTACTTTCAAAAATTTACAAAAACTTTAGGGTTCTTATGTGTTTCTTCCATTTTTATATACATAGTGAATTTGTATCATTCTCATTGTTTCTTCCCTAATTTTTTATTTATATTTTCTCCCTTATTTTTTAATTGTTATTATCCAATTAAGAATTTATCAATTTATCACTTTTAATTCTCCCTCTTTTTATAAATGTTACATAAATTAATAGTTGCATAAATTAAAATTTTCTACTTCCAGTTCTTCTTTGAATGCATTCAACTAATCTCTAATAATTAACTTTGTGGTTGTAGTTGGGCTTAATTAAGGATCGACTTCTTTTCTCTCTATGTGGATGTTTTCCTCCCTTCTCTAGAGTTAGGGTTTCCTCTTGTGAGGTCTTTTTCTGAGTTCTCTTGTATTTTTACCATGTTGATTTCTTCCTTTCCCTTGGTATTTCATATTCTGACGATAATTTTGTCCTTTTTCCATGAATATTCCAGTACTTATGGCGGATAATTTATCTGACTTATATCATAGTTTGAAACTTATGGATGCTGAGGTTAATGCAGTGGATTTAGGAGACATTCCTTTGGAACTCATTAAGTTATGATACTTGTGTGATTGAAAATAAATGATCTTTGGTGGGTAGGGTTTTGTCTAGAAGACCTCTCTTGGTTAATGCCCTAAAAAATGCTCTTACAGTTGTCTAACAATCGTTTACTAAGTTTTAGACTACGATGTTGGAATTTAATATTTTTTGTTTTCAATTCTCCTCTTTTAATTATAAACACAAAGTTTTATTAGAAGGTCTTTAGCACTTTGATAAGGCAGTAGTGGTTTTTTGAATGAAATTCATAAGGGAGCTCTAGTATCCAATATGAAACTTGGTTATGTATCTTTTAGGTCAGATTATATGGTATGCCTCTCCATAGAAGAGATCGAACATCCTTTGAACGGGTTACTTCTAAGGTAAGAGTGGTTTTAGAGATTGATCAGGGTGGTGATAGTTTATATGGTCACTTTTGTTCGGGTTAAGGTTAAAGTTAATATTTCCAAGCCTTTAATTCGTGGTACAATGGTTTTAAATGAAGAAGGTAATCGTGTTTGGGTGTATTTTCACTATAAAAAGTTACCAAATTTTCATTATACATGTGGTCTGTTAGATCACACTACGGGCAATTATAATAAATTCCTCTAATAGTTTCTCCTGAAAATGGGCTTATAGACCAAATCTTTTGAGCTTCTCTAGGTAGAAACCGTAGTGTAGCAAAGTTTACTTGCTTTATTGGTAGCAATGTTCCTCAACAACTGTTTTTTTCCAACACTCTAAGTCTATTTCCAGAGCATTATCTTTGGAGGATAAAAAGGTTAGTGATAATCAATCTGGTAGTTTGTTATATGTATCAAATAGCTTACAATGGATGCAAATGGTTGATGCTAGAATTAGTTTGAATAAAGGTATTGTTAATATGGTAGTGGAGCAAATTATAGAGGAGCATTCAAGGAAGGTTAGATGCTTATGAGAAACAAATTCAACCTTCAGCTCCTCAAAATTTGAATATGGGACATGATGCTGGTTTAGATTTCATTCTATTAGAGGATAATGTTGAAAAAATTCAATTAGATGATTCAGACGTTAATGTTATTATGAATAAATCTAACATTAGTTCTATTTTTCCTTTTCTTTATGTTCTATTAGGGTCACGGGGGCCTTCAAGAGCTTGGAAAGGAATTGCTAGGTTGAATACGAGGAGTTCCGATTTGAATAAATGTGAATCATTTGACGTATCTCTTGGGGCGTGCTTTTTTATTTTGGGCAAGAAATGGAGCAGTGATATTGCAAGCCTCACTTCATTTTAGAAAAATAGTAACCATTGTAAAAAGACTTACCCTTAAGGTCCTTTGTTAAGTGAGATATCATAGTAGTCTTGCTAGGATTAATGAGTTGTCTTAGCTAAAATCTCCAAGAAATAGGCAACCCTTGGACGATTCGATCATTATACTCTTTATTTAAAGAATTTCCCCATAACATAGTATTTCTCATGGAAACACGTATTAGTACACATGAGTGGAGCTGTTTAAAGAGTAACTTCATGCAAAATAATATTTTCTCTATTGATCCCCAAGGCAGAGCAAAAAGGTTGGCTTTACTTTGGAAGCAAGATACTAATATCAAAATAAATAATTTTTCATTGTACTATATATCATTTGATTATTTATAAGAACAAGATGTTGTTTTATAGAGAGGTATAGGTATCTATGGTTAGGCTATGGCTTTTGAAAAATGGAAAACATGGAATCGTATTCATCAACTAGTTGAGTCGAGTATCTTACCTTTATGTTGCTTTAGTGGCTTTAATACTTATTTGTTTAGCCATGAGAAAAAAAGGGGCCAAGATGATGATCGTCTATTATGGATGTGTTTCGAGTTGTGGTTGAGAACTATAAATTAATTTATTTAGGTTTAAAGGTCCTAAGTTTACCTGATGTAATTGAAGGGTGGGTTTTGATGCATTAAAGAGAGGTCAGATCGAGTATTTGGTAATCCATCTTAGTTGCCACTATTTCCTCATTGTTCGATTTCTCATTTATCTCCAAATACATCAGATCATGTGCCATTGCTGATTTCTAGTGATGGAAGAATGGGTCATAAGCAGGTGTCTGTTGTTCCTTTTTGCTTTGAGTCATATTGAGTGAACCATGAACAATGCATTGATGTTGTTCGTGCGAGTTAGCAATCCATACGAAGGTTAACTTATAGTATGGATAAGATAAAACATGTTCGACATCAGTTAAAATAATGGAACGTACTTACTTTTCAAGATTTTAGGGATAAAATTTGACATTTGAGGAAAAATATTGGCAAGATTTTTTATTATTAGCACCTAAAGGAGTAGGATTCTATTTAGGCCTTTCAATAAAAAGTTCAAGATTTTATTCTAATATGAAGAGTCATATTTACGCTAAAGATCTCATGTAGGGTGGCTTTTAGAGAGTGATAGGAACACAAAATTTTTCCATAGAAAAGCTTCAGAGAGATATAGGAGAAATACCATTGTTCGCTTAAAGGATGATCATAGTGATTGATAAGAGGGTGACAATGCTATCTCTTATGTGGTGATTTTATATTTTCAATCCCTGTTTACTCCTAATGGGCATTTTTTGAGGTGATTAACTCTTTAACCAGCTCTATTAGGGACGAGGAATCATAATTTTTTGCTCATCCTTTTGATCGGGAGGAAGTGGAGGCTGCTTCTCATCAAATGCATCATTTAAAGGCTTTAGGACCTGATGGTATGCCTATTTTATTCTTTATTAAATTCTAGGCTATTATTGGTTGTGGTGTTGTTTCTTTTGTGCTTAATTATCTTAATTTTGGAGTTATGCCAAAAGGTCTTAATCACACTTTTGTTACCCTTATCCTAAAAACAAAAGTCTCAAAATCTATAAAGGATTTACGCCCTATTAGTCTGTGTAATGTGGTTTATAAGTTGATTTCTAAGACTTTAGCTAACATATTAAAAATTGTTTAGATTAATTCATGAGTCTTGAAGCGCTTTTGTGCCTAACATATTGATTACTAATAATGACATTATAGCTTTTGAGATTTTTCATGATATGAAGTTAAAGAAGAAGGGGTTGAATGGTTTTCTAGCCTTAAAGCTCAATATGAGTAAGGCTTATAATAGAGTTTAGTGGTTATTCATTCAGAGGTTACTGCAAAAAATTAATTTTCCTCAAATATTTGTTGATAGAGTTATTACTTGTCTCTTTTTTGTATCCTACTAGTTTTTTTGTTAGTGGGCATCCAAAAGGTTTTTTAAAATTGAAGAGGGGTCTTCATCAAGGTGACCCAATCTCGCCCTATCTCTTTTTAATTTGTGCAAAAGCTTTTTCATCTATGCTTAGATAGGCATGTTATAGCTGGAGGTTACATGAGTACAAGTTGACTCATTCTTGTCTGGAGATTTCACTTTTTTTTTTGTAGATGATAGTATCATATTTTCTAAAGCCACTATAGAAAAGTGCAGTGCCATATCCCAAATCTTGTAAAAAATGAGAATGCTTCCGATCAAGATTAATTTTGATAAGACAAATATCTATTTTAGTTCGAATGTTTAGTCTATTTAAAAAGGAATTCGACATCTTTTTTGGGTGTAAATACAGTCCATCATAAAAAATATTTAGATTTACAAGCAATGGTTGGTAGAAAAAAAATAATTATTTTAGTCCATCAAAGACCGAATTTGGAAAAAAGCTAAATGGATGGAAAGAAAAGCTCTTATCTCACACAGTAAAAGAAATTCTAATTAAAACCATAGCCCAAGCCATCCCAACCTATGTTATAAGTTGCTTCAAGCTTCCAATTTCTTTGTGTAACGAGTTACAAAAAATGATTTCTAAATTTTGGTGTTGTTCGGGTGATGAGGATAAATCTATTCATTGGCAATCTTAGCTATCTCTTTGCAGGTCTAAAGGTAGTGGCGACATTGGTTTTTAACATCTGGAAAGTTTTATTTTGTCTTTGTTAGTTAAACAAGCTTAACGCCTTCAAACTAAGCATTGTAAGTCAAAACTACATAGTTTTAATGTTATAAGCATAGTTATTAAAGGCGCGCCTGAGGCACATGCCTAGGTGCCTCATAGCCTCTAAGGCGAGCCACTTCACTCAGGCCTATGCCTTAGGGCCTAGGCGCACCCGTTGGACAAGGCAAAAGGCATAAAAAAGTTGTGCCTCAATGAAATTGCCCTAAATATCTTATTGTAGACGGCGGGGTTTAGCGTGTGCCTAAGTTTATTACAACTGCGACATTGTTTGAGCTCAGGGCTCTAGGGAACACACTACTATATCACAAAGATATAGCGTGGAGATGAGGAGTCACCACCCAGGGTAATAACTGGGACAAATTGAAGGTGGTGGTAACTCAATTCTCTAATACAAGCTAGCACTACAACCAAGAGTTCTAGGTATGGAATACCAACTTCTTTTAGTCTTGTGTTCATTTAGAATTATTTTATGAATTACTATCTTATTCCCTAATTATATGCAATTTTATTAAACCCTAATTGAACATCCATCTAACCCTAAGGCAACAAATCTATGAAAAAGCACATAAAAAATGCATTCAAGGCGTAATGTCCCTAAATCTAAACTACATTTAATTTTAATTTTAAGTTGACTAAATCTACATTTTTTATTTACAAGTGAAATGGAACTAAAAGTGGGCCTATATTTCAAGTATATTTGTGAACTTAAATCTAGTGTTTTAATTCTAAAGAAAATGAGCCTAAGTCTATTAAATTTTAAAAGAAAAAGAAATGAATTAGTGAGCTTAATTCTAATTAATTTTAAATGAAATGATCCTAAGTATACAAATTATAAAGAAGACTTTATTAATGGGCTGAGCTAAGTCTAAATTAATTTTATTTAAATAAAAAATGGGCCTAAAGTCTAAATTAACCTAAATGGGCCTAAGTTATTTTTAATGAAATCTAAAACCAATTTTAAAGTCTATTAATTAAGTGACTTAAAATCTACACGTGGGCTTGGGGCCTAAAACAAATAAAAATAAAAAAACAAACCCAAATAATAAAAAAATAATAAATAAAAAAACATTATATAACTTTTCTAACCCTAATTTTAATTACATACAACCTAAAATTAATCTAAAGCCACCATTAATTTTAATTGAATTTACTAAATGAAGCCCTAATTTACTAACCAATTAATTAAAATAAAAATATATGCCACACATGATTGTGGGCAATTTACCAATTTATGGTAAAAATTTGTCAAAATTCCCATATTATGGTACTTTTTGAAATAATTCCAAGTTTTATGGTAGTTTCTCAAATATATTCCCAATATATGGTACTTTTGGCTGAGGTGTAGGAGAGAAGTGGGAGTGCCAAGCATTTCGCCAGTAGCACTGGCGAAATGTGCATTTTGCTAATGCTACTGGCGAATTGCCTGGCAAATTTTAAAAAAAAAATTTCATTCATTTCGCAAGTGCTACTGGCGAAATGAATGAAATATTTTTTCATTCATTTTGCCAGTAGCACTGGCGAAATGAATGAAATTTTGTTTTGATGCATTTTTTGCCAGTAGCACTGGCAAAATGCATGCAATTTTTTTAATGCATTTTGCCAGTAGCACTGGCAAAATACATTAAATTATATACCCATCCCGTTTTTCCATTTTTAATATAATTATTATATAATGATTATGATATAATGATATAATGATTATGTTAACTTTTATAATATTATAATTATTAAATTATTATTTGGTTATAATTATGTTTTTTAATAGTAGTTAGTCACTAATAATTGTGTAATAATTGATAATAATAATAATAAATAATATTCTATTAATTTATATCTTTCCATATTATTGACTTATAGATGATTTTTAAAATTTAATTGAAATATATTACAGAAAATGGTTGTCCTGAACAATTAGTAACTCATGTAATAAGGTGAACATATAAAATTGAAAAACTATGAGTAATTTATTCATAGTAGTATTTTAATATTTTGTGAAAATTTGAAAAAAAAATTATGTATTGAAAAAATTGGTTTCTAAATGTTTAAAATTAAAATTAAGTATTAATTTTATTTACTTATTTTATGTTATTTTGTGTATTAATTTTTTAAAATAAACTGAATTCTATAATAATTATTTCAATATGCCGCACTAGACAAGGTAAGGACTAAAATAAATTGTTGAAATAATTATAATAGAATTCAGTTTATTCTAAAAAATTATTTATTTTAAAAAATTAATATATAAAATAAGTAAATAAAATTAATACTTAATTTTAATTTTAAATATCTAGAATTCAATTTTTTCAATACACAAATTTTTTTCAAATTTTCACAAAATGTTAAAGTACTACTATGAATAAATTACTCATAGTTTTTCAATTTAATTTGTTCACCTTATTACATGAGTTACTAATTGTTCAGGACAACCATTTTCTGTAATATATTTCAATTAAATTTTAAAAATTATCTGTAAGTCAATAATATGGAAATATATAAAATAATAGAATGTTATTTATTATTATTATTATTATTATCAATTATTACACAATTATTAGTGACTAACTACTATTAAAAAATATAATTATAACCAAATAATTATTTACTAATTATAATATTATAAAAGTTAACATAATCATTATGTTATAATCATATTTAAAATGTCAAATCGGTTATTTTTTTTAATTCGATGCATTTTGCCAGTGCTATTAGCGAAATGTATGCAAATTTTTTTAATTTGCATGCATTTCGCCAATGCTACTGGCGAAATGCATATGTTTTTTTTCCCATTTCACTTGTAACACTGGCGAAATGAGTGAGCTTAGATTTGTCCACATGCACTTTCGTCTCTTTAACCAGCGAAATGAGTTTTTCTCAGAAAAAAAAAGTACCACAAACTCGGAAAATTTTTTAAAGGTACCATAATGTGGGAATTTTGACAATTTTTTACCACAAATAGGTAAATTGCCCCTTAGATCTGTCTTGGAACAAATTCACAGGGAAAATTGCTTCACCTTGGCTAGCTGGCCTCATTTCCCTTTCAAATCATTTGCTAACCATTCCAGCCTTGAGGTGGTTCAATTCATAAGTGACAATGACAAATTCAAGGTTGTGACTGAATATTTTGATTAGGTTCCATCACTTGAGTTACAGGCTCTTGTCCAGCAAAATTGTCGACTCGAGAAAATTTCTGAACTTGTCTTTCATCAGTCTAGTTTGAAATTGGTTGACCTGTCTGATAACAGAATAATAGAAGGTTTCCCAATTGGTTATTTGAAAATAATATAGCACTTGTGGTTATAAGTCTTAAGAATAATTGCTTCATCGGCCAATTTCATCTATTACCCAGTGCGATTACTTGGTTGGATGTCTTGGATAATGACCTTAGTGGACAACTTCAAGAAATTGAAGGAAAAATGTTTCCATACATGAAGTTTTTCAACTTATTAGGGAACCATTTCCAAGGTGATTTTTCTTTCACAATTCTTGAAAATTGTAAATTGGAGAGTTTCGATTTTATAATAACTTCACAGGGGAAATACTGGAGAAACTAGTTTTAATTTGCATCTCCATGATAAATCTAAATCTATCTCATAACAACTTACATGGCTAATATTTGTTGGAATGAGTATTAATTTTAGGGAATGATTGTAGGAGTGATCATAGTGATTGACTAATATCCCTAAATTAGTGTAGAATTTATATTGTATCAAAAAATAAAAGATTGTAAATTCTATTTAAATCTATACATTCTTTTGAGAAAGATATAGAGAAAAGTGAGAGGAATTCCTCTTAAACACTTGTATTTGCTCTCATGGTATCAGAGCAGAAATCATAGGGACTTGAAGGAAAAAAATGGTGGAGAAGATAGACCTAGTGGCTTCAGAAGAGAAGTCCACTGCTACCATACTTAACGAACTCACAACGAGAATGCAACAAGCATTCACTTAGAACCAGACCCAGACATTAATGACCTCAGGTCATGACGTCTTTAATACCTAGATTAGTGTGAAGTTGGATGGGACCAAGTACGCTCTATGGTCTCAAGTGATGGAAATGTATATCGTAGGTAAGGATAAACACAAATATATTATAGGAGATGTTCCTCAATTTGAGTTGATAGATCTAACTTTCCGCAAATGGAGAACTAAAAATACTGTGGTAAAGGGATGACTCATCAACTCAATGGATTCATCTCCGATTAGCAACTTTATCCAATAGCCTTCCATACAACAAATATGGGATGCGGTTGCTATAACCTTTTTCGATTATTCGAACACCTCACAAGTGTACAAGCTAAAAAGATGAGTTGCTAGGACTAGACAAGCTCGAGGATCTGTAAGGTTATATTACAACTCTCTTCAAGGACTATAAAGGGAGATTGACTTTTAATGTTCGAACCTTATGAAATGTGCCAAAGATATACAAATATATTCTAACATTTAGGAAGATAGAGTTTATATCTTCCTGGATGGACTGGATGACCGACTTGACAAAGTCAAAAGTGATGTGCTGCAAGTAAGACCATTTCATATAGTGGAGCAGGCTTATGCTCATATTTGAAGGGTGGATACTCGTCAAGCTGTTATGCTGAGTAATACTGATTCCACATCAAGCTTAACAATGATCTCGAAGGGATTTAAATTTCAACAGTCAGGTCTTCAAATCTCCAAAGTCAGAGCATCATCCCTGAATATTAGAAGGAAGAAGGGAAGGGGACAAGTAGAGGAAGGAGGATGTTTACACTATAGAAACTCTAAACATACTCGAAAAACCTGCTTTAAGTTGCATGGTTATCCTAAATGGTGGCATGAACTAAAAGATAGGAAGAAATGAGAGACATACATCAATTAGGGTATTGGCCGAGCTGCACTCACTAACATCGAACAAGAGCTGTCACTTGTGCTAGATACAGAACCTCGTAATAAGAATACTACTGAGTATTCAAGTGGTCCAGGTAACAATGGTTATGGATTACATTACTCTAAACATGGATCTTTAGCTAGCTGGATTATTGATTTAAAAGCATCCGACCATATGACCTTTGATCCTCAAGACTTAATGAAAAAATCTCCACCTAAGTGTACTTGCATTACAAATGCTAATGGTGTGACATATCCAGAGTGGAAGAGTGGTTATTTCACCCTAATTCTCATTATCTAATACTTTATGAGTTCCCTCTCTCATAAATAAATTATTATCAGTAGGACAGGCAACCGAGGAGTTAAATAGTTGTGTCCTTATGTACCCTAATTTCGGTTTATTTTAGGATATTCTCACGAAGGAGATTATTGGTCATGGTGCTAAGAGGGGGGGACTCTACTGCATGGATGATTATAGCATGGGAATGGCTAAAGCTATACGACAGACAAGCATCAATGAACATCAAATTTGGCTATGGCACCGGCGCTCAGGACATCCATCATTTATATATCTAAAGCACTTATTTTCGAGTATGTTCTCATAGGTTAATGAATTAATGTTCAAATGTAAAACATTTATTCAAGTCAAAAGTCATTTTGCATCATTTCCATTGAGTTTGAATAAAAATAATACTATTTATTTTTTATTAATTCATTCTGATGAGTGGGGCCTTGCTCTTAGTTCAGATGCATCTGGAATAAAATGGTTTATCACGTTCATTAATGATTGCACACGAATGACATGGTTATATATGATGAAACAAAAATATGAAGTGTTCAGCATCTTTTAAGCATTTCACAATATGATATGGACACAGTTTTCAGCTCAGCTTCGAGTTCTTCACTCGAACAATGGAGGAGAATATGTAAATTAAGAATTTTGGTAGTATTTTTAAAAACATGACTTGCAACATGAAACTATATGTCCTCACACACCTTAACAAAATGGTATTTCAGAATGGAAGAATAGACACATTCTCGAAATAGTTAGAGCTCTCTTAACTAAGGCACAAGCACCTTGAAGATATTGAACTGATGCAATATACATTTCGGTCTATCTTTTGAATAGAATCCCTCTTGAGTCTTAAACTATAGAACTTCACTCTAAGCTCTTACTTGTCATGTTTCATTACCTTCTATTCTTATGTTGCCACCCCGAGTATTTGGCTCGGTAGCATATGTTCATCTTCTTAAGACTCAGAGGATAAAGCTCGACCCATGTGCATTAAAATGTGTCTTCTTAGGGTATGGCAATCATTATAAGGGTTATCAGTGTTATGATCCTACTACTAGACGTTTATACACCACCATGGATGTGACATTCTTAGAGTGGAAAATGTTTTTCTCCATGAAAGGGTCCAATTATACTCTTCAGGGGGTGAAAACAAGTGAAGAGCCAAACTGGACATCAGAGGACTGGATGATCGGAGTATTAGAAGAAAATTTTGAGCCTCTAGACAAATAGATCAAGCATCTATTGTAACAGAATTTTGAGTCTTCGAACAAACAAGCTGAGCATTTAGATCTAGGTCCTCAACACATCCAAACATCTAGATCTTAGTTACAAACATAGTTTATCTTGGAATACTGAGCATTTAGATTATGTCAACTTTATTGAGCCAAACGGTAATGAGCATACACCTCCGGACAACCATTAAGAGACTGAAGAAATAAGCATTCCCCACTCCTTAGTACTAGTCGATCCATCTCTTAAGAATTCTCTTGAGGTATAAAATCTCAACTCTTGCTCCAATATTTTTAAATAACCCTATTGATTATAAATTACCGGCCAAGAAAAATCTAGGAAAGCCACTAAGTAGGTACTCACCAAAGTTTAGAGGAAGGGAACATAAATATCCCATTGCTCAACTTATCACCACTCAGAAGCTTTCCAAGCTTATGAAAGCATTTGTAAATATATTACCTACTAAGTATGTACTAAAAACTATGCAATAAACTTTTACTGATCCTAATTGGAAGCAAGCAATAGTTGATGAAATGATAGCTCTCTATAAGAATGGCACATGGACCATTGCTTAGTTATCCAAGGGAAATGATAGCTCTCCGGAAGAATGGCACATAAACCATTGCTTATAGTAGTTGGTAGGGATGCAAATGATCAACGATTTCCAGTTGTTTGGGCTATTATGAGGTCTGAAACCAAGGATAATTGGATTTGGTTTTTGAAACATTTGAAAGCTGATATTGGTTTAACTGATAGCAACCACTTAACTTTAATGAGTGATATGCAAAAGGTGAGGAAGGTCAATTATATGATACGAGTTTTTTTCTATTATTTTTATTCTAATAAGTTCATAGGTGATTTGGAAATATCAATTTTGCTTTGTTTTACATGTATACTAAAAGAAATATGTTTATTCTAAATACCATTTTCTCAGGGTTTAATTGAAGCAGTTAAGCAAGAATTGCCTTTGGCAGAACATCACTGGTGTGCTATGTATATATATGTGGCCTGGCAGAAGAGATGGAGAGGATAAGATTTCAGACAACAATTTTAGAGATGTGTAAAGATCCTATATGAACAAATGTTTTCAGATCAGCTTGAGAAACTTGATGCATTTGGCACTAGTTATGTCGAACACCTGCTCACATATCCTCCCCACACATGGTGCAAGTCTTACTTCTCTTTTAATTCTAAGTGTGATACTGTGTGCAATAACATGTCTGAATCTTTTAATGGGCATTTAATGAAAGCTAGAAAAAAACATATAATAGCAATGTTAGATTTTGTGAGAGTTGATGCAATGAAGAGAATTCATGAAAAAAGAGAAGCAGCTAGTAAATGGTTTTGCAATGTAAGTCTAAGTGCTTGTGCAAAGTTGAACAAAACTATTGAGAGAGCAGCCATGTGTATTATAGAGTGGAATAGAGACAAAGGGTATGAAATTAGTAAAGGGATTGATAAACACACACGAACTTAGATACAATGAGCTGCACTTGTAGATCTTGGGATCTCACTGGGATTCCATGCCCTCATGGTATATGTTCATTAAACCATAGTGAAAAAGTTCTTGAGGATTATGTTGACAAGTGGTATAGCAAAGAGAAGTACTTGGCAGCATATCAAATATGTTTGCAACCAGTAAGGGTAGAAACATATGGCCAAAGACAAACATGCCACCTATGTTACCCCCTGAAGTCAATAGGAGTGCTGGTAGACCCAAAATTTTAAGAAGAAAATATCCTAAAGAACCTAAAAAGAGTGGAAAATTGTCTAGAAGAGGGGTAATTATGACATGCAGCCTCTATCAAATAACATGCCATAATAGAAAGGTTGCCCTTCCAAAGCTACTGTAAGTGCATTAAAATCAAATACAATTACTGTGACATACTTGCAAGATGAGCAAACTCACTAATTTTAGAATGTTACATTTACAGATGAGTAGTGGTAGATCAGGTTCAACTCTAGATGCTTGGTCTTATGTGAATTCAACATGTTCAGGTGGTATAGCAGGAACAGCTCCAGCTACTACATCAAGAGCAGGTCCAGCACCTACAGCTGGTTCATATGCTTTAGCAGGAATACCTTTAGCTCAAACAGCTCCACCAGCTTTAACTCCTCACTAATTTGAAAAGGAAAAGGGAATTCATATCAATGAACCCTCTCAAAATGTACAAAAGGAACAGACAGTACCTGAATATGTTGGAAAAGGAAAGTCATCAATAGTTGCTAATAGGTATAAGAAGAAGGAGCAAGGATTAGGGATTTTCCATGATCAAGTCACAGGATAAGTGACATGGAATGTAAGGCAAATTGAAAGTTTGTTATAATATTCTATAATATTATATTACATATTATTGTTAATGTAAACTCAAAGTGACAATATGGCATTTTTATTAATGTTTTGAGTAATTTCAATATACTATATTACATTTCAATGCAACCTGGCAGGTTGGGAGAAAGGTGCATACGTGGTGTTAAACCTGTACCAATAGAGAATCAAAGAATGGTGAGCACAGACGATCATGAAAAGATGATATTTCAAGCAAATCCATTATATAGGAGGTTCCGAGCACCAGGTTTGAAGTGGGCAGGGAAACTAGTTGTTAGTGGAACAAAAATAGCATTGGAAAGGGATCAACTGATTGCAAATTCTAAAAAAAGAACCAGAGATTAGGGTACAGGTTCATAGACAACTGCAATTTCAGAAGTAGCAAATCCTCCACCAAGGGCACCAGTAGCTAAGGCTGTTAAGGCAACAACAAGGACCCCCAAGTTACAAACAAAGAAAAAAGTGTTTGCTCCAAAGCCTAAGCCTACTTGGAAATAACTCAATAATGGATTTTGTTTTTTATTTTTTTATGTTTTGTTTTATGCTTAGCAGCATCCAGAAAAACATACATAGCAAACAAATCTAAGATTTATATAATCTGGTTCGCAATGTGAACTATCATGGATTATGAAAATCTGAGAATTTTTTGACACTTTTTGTTAAGACCTTTATATATGTACACTACAGATTCAGAAGTTATGAATGAATGCTGCAAATGTTTCTTTCCATTTTACATGTATAAAGTTTATAAACCTTCTAATAATGGTTAGTGGTTTCTATTTAACATAATTCTTTTAATTTTTTCATTATGCAAGTTAAACATCTTGTGAAATTTCCACACAAACTCATGATCAAACGAGAATGATCAACAAAAATATTTCATTTATATATATGATAGTCATTAATACAAGTGTTCCATCAGCTGTTAGTGCTTACAAAATTACACCTCCACAACCGTTACAGCTACAATAAGAACTAGTGGTACACCAAAAAAGCAATTAATCCTACATACTTCACACCAAAACACCAAATACCTACTTACTAAGAACTACAACCATAATAACAAATAAAACACACCAGTTAATAATCACAACACAAAAACGCATCTTCCACTTATAATTCTAACCTACTTCTCTAGCATTTTTTATTTCCCTTTTAAGCTGAGCAAATTCAAGTTCCAATTCACCTAATTCTTCTTACTTATTTCTATCACCACCAAAAGACTTCAATGTTGCATTCTCAATCTTCAAATTACCATTCTCTTCAATCAATTCCTTAATCACCTTCATTGCTTGAGCATTAAATGGTTCATCATGCCATTCAAAGTACTCACATCATCTTCTGTCTCCATATCTTCTATTCCTTCCATTTTTCTTCTTCTGCACACACAATTAGCAATTACAAATACATCTTTTTCAACTTCAATAATACACAAACCTCATTACATCATCTCTTACTTCCAAGATGACAATGCATGAATAGAACCTTTTTCCAGGATTTTGTTTAGTCCAAGCAACCCACCTTGGTGCCTTAAAATTACAATAGTAGAACCATGATCGACCTTCGTAGTCAAAATCCGGACCACCACATGCTAAATATCACATTCTCGATGACGCTTCATAAGATGAAGACATTAATCTTCAAGAGGTTGTTCACATGTTTGTTTTGATTTTGATTGAGGTTCCATAAACTGGGAGAAAATTTTAGGGTTCTATATTAATTTGGGATTTGATAATTTTCAATGGTCAAAGTAATATTATATATTAATATACTAATATTTTATTATTTCTTCAATACATGAATTGCACGCGTTACTCACAGTCTCAATTTGGGTTTAAATAGCTGAGAAAATGAAGCTTTTGGCTTTTTTTTTTATAAAAAAGGCTTTAATTAATAGAGAGAAATTATACAATAAGCATTGAAATTCAAGCTTACATATAACTCAGCCTTATGAAAAGTAGGAGATAGATCATCCTTAAAAGAGAATATTTTTCTTGAAATCACTAAAACATGTTGACAGAGCTATTGTAAATTATGTCCCATTCCACCCGCTCCGCTCAATGGTACGTAACCACAAATTGACTTCTTTGTTGTCTTTAAACGAGCCCGTCTGGTTGATAGTCAAAGCTAAATTCTCTTCTACTCCCTTAATGAGAGAACAATTTATTCTAAAGACAAAAATAAAAAACCAAACAAATAGAGCAAACACACTGAAAAATAACAAACATAAAAATAAAAACACAACAGAAAATTAAAAAAATAAATAAATAGCAGAAACAAAAGAAAAAAAACTACAGGGGCATAGCCCAAGGAAGGCAGAAGACAAGCATACATTTGCAGGCAGATGACTACGATCAACAAAGTGGTAGCCTGGAGCACACACCACCCAACGGTAGATCCCCCACAGCGAAAATCCCTACAATCCCCAAACGCCTGACCTCTGTATTACCACGCCACATCTAGATCTAGATCTAAAGAAACAAGAAAAGAAAAGAAAAAATGGGATAAACCCACACAATCATGAGTATAAAAACTCAGTTATTACACAAAAAAGCAAAGAAAAATTGGTATTTGGATGGGTTTTTGGCCACCAGTGAAAGCTCAAGGAGGAAGACACAGCAACATTAGAGAGAGAGTCAGAAAAGAAAGCGGTTTTTTTTTTTTTTTTGATATTGACCACTTAAGCCTATGAAAGCTTTGGGTTTAATTGTATGCAAAAGTTGAAATTGAACCTATGTAGCTCTATGTCCCAAATTTAAGGGGCCCTTTGTCTATTTGTCTACTGTGCAATTATTAGACATGGTTGTGCGTTTAAGTGTAAAATAGCAAGACTCAGACACAGCCATTAGAGCTGTAATCGAGCCGGGCCGAGCCGAGTTTTGAACTACTCGAGCTCGGCTCGGCATAATATATAAGTGTTCGAGCTCGAGCTCAAGCTCGGTATAATTGAAAATTTTGAGTTCGAGCTCGGCTCGAGACGAGCTCGAGCTTGTCCGCGAACAAAGCTCGTGCTCGTTTAAAAGCTCGTTTGTGGGCTCATTTGTGGGCTCGTTTATTAGCTCGTATGAGCTCGTTTGTGAGCTCGTTTATTAGCTTGTTTGTGGGCTCGTTTATTAGCTCGTTTGTGTGCTCGTTTATTAGCTTGTGTGTGAGCTCGTTTGTAGGCTTGTTTGTGGGCTCGTTTGTGAGCTCGTTTGTGA
>CATIWM010238943.1:0-18583 GCA_949671775.1 Mallotus repandus
TTAATTAATTAATTAAAGATATTGAAATTATAAAATGAGAGTAAAAATAATACATTTTTGTAAGACAATTTTTATAAATTTCAATAAATGATTATATTTAAAATATTTTTCTTAAATTTGCAAGAATAAATAAAATATTTAAAAATATTAATACTTGCTTAGTAAAATATCTCTAAATAAAATAATAATTTATAATTTTTGCATTCTCAAAAATCATGTATATATATATATATATGTCACGAAAAGAAAAATTATTATAAATGTTGGTCAATACTAAAAGATAAGTTGCAAAATAAAAATAAAAATGACATTTACAATAAATGTCATTTAATATTAAAAGAAATGTCAAATTAAATATAATATATTGTGACATTTATTAAAAATGTTGCTTGATCATAATTTTACTATCTTAAGCGACAATTGTACAAAATGTCGTTAAAAAAATGTCATTATAGACAGTTTCTCTTGTAGTGGCCTTCGCTTGACGTTAGCACAATCTTCAAGTTTCATATACAAGAACAATAGATTTTCAACCTCAGACTGCAATAATAATCATGTAATAATCAAATAGGCATGAACTAGAAGAATGTAATAGCTTAAAGATCTACCTTGATTTGATACATTCCTAGCAATTTTGCAAGCAAAGCAAAGGCTTAAAGTGCTTCCAAAACAATGCTCGACTGCATGCAATGTTGTAATGTTAAAATGATAATGACATATTCAAAGAACACTAGTTTTTCCCCTTTTCATTTTAAAATGCACATGCTCATGTGGAGGCATATCTGGATGCATATTATGCAACCTACCAGCTAATTTGACAATAACAACATAATAATGTAGTCATAAATAACTTTGTCAATAGATAAAACCAAGGCACTAAAAAACAAAATGCAAGTACTCACTCACCTCCTCTGTCATGGCAAGAAACATCCATACCTTGTAAAGAAAAGAATCTGATTTCAAAATTTAATCAAATCACTGATGACTATTTTGTCCATATAGCATTAAGGCCACGAAAAACATTTTTTATGTCTTCGTATTCATAAGCTCTAAAAAATTATCCTCCCAAATCTTCTTCTTTAAAATTTTCTTTGCCTAGATAAAGAAATATTGATAACTAGTGTGGCCACTAATGCAAGATTACCATAAGAACAAGCACCACAGAAATTGATACTCCACCAGTCTGAGGTCTAAGCCCTTTCAGGATAGTAAATATAGTCCTTTTTAAAACTAAAAATTATTTGAAGACACTTACCTCCACAAGCTCTTTCATGTGTTTTTTGTACAGATCTGCAACGATATGTTTTAAAGCTCAGACTGCAAGAATAATCATGTACATGATCAGCAATATAAGTTTAAAAAAAATTCTAAAAAAAAATCCAAGTTGTCTATAGGAGTAAAAGAGGCACATAACCATATAGGCAATAATGATGCATCAGGAGTTGGCGCAAATTAAATTGCTCAAAGTTGGACACCCACATGCTCAAAAACAATTGTAATTCAAATTTCATTGGACAAACATATGTAATTATCAAATAGTTTGACTCTGATAGTGCCTTGAACTAGAAGCATACTCTGATAGTTTGACTCAGATTTTGCTAGTTGTCGATATTTTCTGGATTTTTGAGTGCAACAGCTGTTAACAAACTTAAAGAAAATTAAAAGTAAAATACAATAAAAATGTTTACCTTTTCGAGTTCTATCAATAGCCACCCAGGTCTGTAGAATCTCCAGCAAGAGTATCGAAGAAAGACATCCAATGGCAAGGACATAGAATCATCAATTAAAGCTAGAACACATGCATTATAATCTGAAACCAAGAAAAGGAACAGAGCAAGAAATAGATCATAGAAAAAGAGCACAGAGAAATAATTGGACAAGGTAGAATATTTTGCACCTGCGACAAGAGTGTATAGCCGAAATGATCCAAATTACGAAAATGGTTTGCATGTCGAATTAAAATAACTATGTGAATTAAACTACATAATAACCTACAAAAATTCTGGGTTGAGATAGTTTAAAATTCCATATCTATTAAAGGACTTCAACAAAGAGGCAATGCTAGTACTTCCAATTCTATTTTCTCATTGTGCAAACCAAGACCAACAATAACAGTTTCAATTACTAGGCGAATGGGTGTGGCTTAGGCACCGCAGCTACGACCTCTTTGGTAGCAACAACTTCTCCTTTTGAATGAAGTACCAGCATTACAGCAACATATTTTGAACTGTTAATACAGAGAAAAAGTGATAACTAAGCTATTACAAGCATAAAAAAAAAAGCTATTACTAGCAACAGAATCAATAAAACAATCACTGATTAAATAGATTTCCAATTTCGTAATCGCTTTTAGGAATGTTCTCCTAAAGGCTTTCGGAGAACACTCCGGTAATGGCTAGATTTTTTATTAATGAATAATAATAATAATAATAACAACATAGTCATTGTTTAGAAAAAAATAATAATAATAATAACATAGTATAAAACAATTTATCCATAAAAATTATTTAAGTTTACTTTTTTATCAAAAAAAATATTAAATAAATTTCCAATTTCCTAATCGCTTTAGGAATGGAGAACACTCCGCTAACGGCTAGATTTTTTATTAATGAATAATAATAATAATATATACATAGTCTAAAACAATTAAATTATCCATAAAAATTATTTAAGTTTACTTTTTTTATCAAAAAATAATAATATCTCTTTTTTCTTTTTTAAGTCATAATAATTTTATAAAAAAAATATACCATCCAAATTACAATTTTATCAAATTTACTAAAAATTTTTAACTTAACCTTTAAAAGTAGAGTGCAAATTAAAAAAATTGTAAATTAAAGAAAGAAAAGCAAAAGAATAATAAATAGAATTTTAAAAGAATTATTTTCTATTTTTTTACTGGCTACAAGATAAAATTCTATAAATGGTAATTGGTCAAGTTGTAATCTTTAAACATTTATTTGTTTTATTGACTAATAAGAAAATCGCTCTTTTTGAAAAAAAAAAATTGAAATGGGTTGACTTTTGGGCCTATTTTTCCCCCTCGAGTTGATGTTAAAAGCATTTTGCCTTTATGATAAAGGTAAAAGCCTTTAAGAATATTTATTTTAATTTATGAAAGAAATGTAAAAATATTATTAGTTATTCATTATTGATTTGATATTTAATTAAATTTTTAATATATTTATTTTAATTAATTTTTTTACTTCAAATTTAAGGATATTTTTTTGTTATTATTAAATAAAATAAAATTATTTTATCAAAATATTTTTAATTTAAAAAAATAATTTGTGGTACTTGCAAAAAAATATTTTCATAAAATATATAATTCTTTTTTATAAAACATTTGTTTTTTTTTAAATTAATATCAATTTTACCTAATAACTTTTAATAATATAAGAGCACTAATATTTTGTGAAAAATTATATAATTATAAAAGATAATTTTGTAAGAATAATATATTTATATTATTTTCTATTTTATTAAAAATATTTTTACTTTCTATTTATTTTTACTGTAAGTATAGTAAAATCATTTTAATTATTTAATAAAATATTTTTAATTTACAAAAATAATAATAATTTGCAAAAACATAATAGCTTTTAGTACTTAAGAAAAAAAATATTTTCATAAAATATATAACTTTTTTTCGCAAAAAATGTGGTCCTTTCTATTAAAAAATTATCAAATTTTTACATAATAACACTTTTGGTTATAAAATAACACTAACACTTTATTAAAAGTATAACCGTGAAAAAATATAATTTTATAAAAATATATTTTATTTTTCATATGACAAGAAATAAATATTTTTAAATTCACAAAAATAAAAAAAATGTTACTTTACATAATATGTAATTCCTTTCTCATAAAGCATGTGCTTATTTTCTAAAAAAAAACATTAAATTTACTTATATATTAACACTTTTTGTTATATAATATCATTGACACTTTGTGAAAGTAATTACAATTATTGAAAATAATTTTAAAAAAATAATTTTATTTTATAAAATATGATATTACTAAAAAAATATCAAAAAATTAATGAAAATATCAAACAATAAACAAATTATTAATCTCCTCATATTTCTTATATAAATTTAAATAAACATTCTTAAGTAAAACAAGTCAATTCATTATAAAATACAAATAACTACTCTGTGGTTCAATTCATTTTCAATTAGAGACTGAAATTTATAACCAGTATGAAATTTCAATTTTACCAATAGTTTTTTATCATAAAAAAATACCACATGTTTGTAAGTGAAATGAGTGAAACCACGTGATAGTTATTTGTATTTTTACCTAATTTTTTTAATGATGCAATTTAGTAGGATATTAAAGTGTAAAAATATGGATGTTGACACATGGCTTGGTTTGCCCAAGAACAAAGGTCCAATGATAAAAATAAGCAAAATGAGCCTCATAGTGTAAAGCCCAGTCATTTTCTCTCCAAATGGGCCTGTAGCGACAGCACTGAGGTGACGCCTTAGTGCCTCAGTGATGAAATGACGCCTTAGTGCCTCAGTGATGAAATGATGCCTTAGTGCACTGAGGCGATGCCTTAATAATGCTGAGTTGTTTTTAAAATAACGGAGAAAATCACGTTTTAACGCGATTTTCTTTGCCTGTCAGCAGGGGAAGACGTTATTGACTGGTGGAGAACGTGGGGGAAAAGAGAGAGACTTTCTAAACTGAAAAAATTTAGAGAAATAAAGAGGGAATGAATGAGAATTAAAGGAAGAATGAATGAGAGATAAGAAAAAAGGGGAGGAATCAGAGAAGAAAAGGGGGGTCTGTTGGAAAAAGAAAAAAAAACATTAAAAACAAAAAAGAGCGCAGAGGGAAAAGAAAGAAATAGTGAGCTGAGAAAATAAGAGTTCTGAGAATTAAAAGAGAAAAATAACAGCAAGAAGAGAAGGGAGGCAATAGAGGCTTTGGCTCGACAAAGGAGAAAGGAGTTGGCTTTGCATTATCTGAGTCTCATCTTTGCTGCAACCATTTTGAATCTTCTAAGGGAAAAGACTGGGAGCTATTATGATTGTATCTAGAGTACATATAAGCATGCTTGGGTTGTGGTGCTCTAGTTTAAGCCTAACCTCTTTGTGTCAATAGAGGTCAAGTTTTATTAGACTTTTCCTTATTATTTGACACATAAAACCTCTTAGCTTTAAAAACTTAGGTCTCATTTTTGGATGTAGATGCAATAGAGTCATGTGATTTAACAAAATTGATATGTGATGTTGAAGAGGAAGTTATTCTATTGTTATATCCAATTTTATGTATGTCTCCATGAAATTTTTGAGAGTCAATAATATTATTCAAAGTTTCTTTTCCCTTAATGAGTTTAGAAATAGAATTCTTTAACTCTAAGACCTTCTTAGAAAGCTTTTGATTTTTATCATTTGCTTGCTTGAGTTGGTCTTCCAAGGAATTCAAATTTTTTAAATCACTAACAAGTTTATCATTTGATTAAAAGATTTAATTTTTAAATTTTCAAACTCCTTGGCTAAGGTAGTTAACTCATGCTTATAGTGCTTTTTCTTAGCAAGTAAGCTTTTGCAATTAATCATAAGTTTACTAGCAATAAAGCTTTCATCATCATCATCATCATCATCATCATTATCATTATAATCACAATCATCACTAAAGAAGTTAGAAATGGATGGTACCTCTTTGTCATCTTCAAGAGCCATGAAGCAAAAGTTGGCCACCTTTTGTTGTTCCTCTTCCTTCTCGGATTCGGAGGAGTCATCCCAAGTAGCTTTGAAGGCCTTCTTTCTATCCTTTGCTCATTTGCTCCTTTGTTCTTGAATTTGAGTTTGGGGCACTCACTTCGGATGTGACCTGGTTTCTTGCATTCATAGCAAGTAGCTTCTTTTATTTTCTTCTTACCTTCTCCTTCACATTTCTTGTTGAAGTCTCTTGTTCTTAAGGTATGTTGTTTTCTCAAGAATTTCTTGAAGTTTCTTGTGAGCATAGCAATCTCACCATCTTCATCACTAGAATCTTCAAGTTTTTCTTCTTCACTATCGTTTTATGAAGCTTTTAGTGTAATGTTCTTCTTCTTCTCTTCCTTCTCTTCTTGCTCTTCACCTCTTTACTTATTGTAAGCTCATGGGTAAGAAGCATTCCAATAAGCACATCGGTTGGAATAGTAGCAAGATCTTGAGCTTCCCCAATTTAAGTAACTCGAGATTCCCAATCCTTCTTAGGTAGGATTCTTAGAATCTTATTATTTACTTCTTCCTTGGTGAAATTTTTGCCAAGTTTCTTGAGGGTGGTGACAAGAGCATTAAGGCGATTTGTCATTTCGGTGATTGATTCTTGAGGCTTCATCTTGAAGAGTTCATACTCATATATGTGGACTTGAACATTCTTACTTCTTACTTAAACATTTCCTTCATATTGATTTTCCAAGATTTCCCATATATCCTTGGCCGAAGTGCAGTGTTGAAGCTTGCCTCCTTCTTCTCTTGACATGGAAGAGACTAGAGTAATCATAGTCTTCTTGTTTTTATGATTCGCTTATTGTTGAATGGCTTTCTAATTATCTCTATCAATTTTAGTTTCCACTCCATTAACTATGGCTTTAGGTGGTTCTTAACCTTTTCGGACAATGTCCCAAAGTTTGATAGAATCATAATCAAGATGAGCTCCATTTTGAACTTCCAAAGAGGATAATCACTTCCATCAAAGAAAGGTCTAAGAGAAGAAATATTTTGTGTTTCACTTCCCATGATCTTGTATTCTAGCAATGAAGTGCCTAGAATTCAAGCTCTGATACTAAATGAAAATACCTTTGAGGGGGGTGAATAAGGCAAGTGAAGGATTTTAGTAAAATAAAAATGAATTTAAGAAATAAACAAAATTTGAAATAGATTAGAGGAGGAAGAACAATGAACATAATGATTTAAGGAGTTCGAATTCAACAACAATCCTACGTCTCCACCTAACTTATCCCAAAGTTAGGATTTTCAATCACCCACAATCTTATTCACAAGATTGAGAATACACAAGAATTTAAGGCTCACTGTTTCAACCTTACAAATAAAAGTTACTAGGCTTACTCTAAAACCAATTCCTAAGTGTTTTAATAGCTAAACACTTAAACCAATTTCACTAGAAATATATATCACTTCCCTTCTAATCTATCCCAAGATTTTAGATGAAGAGAAATTTTATTTTTAACACACAACCAACTCTCACAAGAGTTATACAAATAAAGAATAAATATTTGAGAGTTTAAGAGCTTTAATGAATGTTAAGGTAGGAAATTGTAATAAAAAAATGTCTTAACTTTAATTGAGCTCAAGTAGGTGTTTATAGAGATAAACACTAAAAAATTTGGTTGTTGAAGATGTCTAACATGTCTCCAACATCTCTTTTTTAAATTCAAAAAATATGATAGTTAGGATGTCACCATAGCAACAGAGCTTCAGTCGTAGCCTACTACTCACTTTGGCTTTCTATCACCATAGCAGCTCTTACTTCAATCGCAACCTATTGTTCATCTCACAATTCAAAAATGTGACCGTTAGGCTGTCACCATAGAAGCAGAGCTTCAGTCGCAGCCTACTATTTATCTCAGCTTTTTGTCACTATTGAAGCTTTGCTTCAGTCATAGGTTACTATTCATCTCAGCTTTCTGTCACTATAGAAGTTTTGCTTTAATCGTAGCTTACTATTCACTGAATTTTGACTTGGTTTTCATTTGAGTCCTAACTTATACACACTTAAAATAAATATATTAAATGCTCAAAATTAAGTTTGTGAATATCAAAATTAAGATTAATTATTGCTAAGGTCAACAATAATAAATTACAATCATACATTCAAGTCTATAGGGGAAGGGATTAAGGGTTACAACACTTCATGATTATAAACAAATCAAGCAAAAATAAATAAATTTAAAAGCTAATTAAGAGATAAAATATTAGATGATTAAAAATGTCTTGGGATTCCTGTAAAACTCAAAATATTAGCCTCTTTTATAAAGTGAAAAGCCATCTTATTAATTTCACATAACATAAATATAAATACTTATGCAAATATAAATAAGTATTTGATTACACATAACGTCTTGACTAATCTCATACAATACTAAAACATGTGGCAAAATGAATACATAAAACATGCAAACTATACAAAATAATTTACAAATAGCATCATTAAACCATACATCATGATAATTGCATGCAAAACTAAGATATAACAAGGCATGGATATATAATAACCGTAAATAACTTAAAGGTAAACACAAAAAATCAAAGCCAACATGAGCCTAACTCTGGTGGAGCGGTGACGCCTCTTCAAAGGGGTATCGCCTTATGGCAAATAGGCGATTTCAAATTGCCTCAATGTGAAGGGGTGATGTCTCTTTGAAAAGACGTCGCCTCTTCAACAACCACAAAGCAAAATTACATGTTTCTTAAATCGTAAGTAACTTCGAAACAAACACAAATAAGCAAAGATTGATGCAAATACATAAAGGTTCATAACTAATACTCGATGTTTTACTCAATCATGCTTTCAACTTAACATTAAATGAACAATAAGCAAAGAAACAAGCAATAAGACTAAGAAATACGATTTTAAACAAAATGAAGAACTTAAAGCTTGAAAATAAAAATGCTCAATGATTGAAGCAAGTTTGGAAGCTCCTACCTAAGCCCTCAGAGATTGGTTTTATTGATTTAAATGCTTGTGAATGCAAGAGAGCCTTCTTCCTTCTTAAGAAAATGAACCTTCAAGCTAAAATCCCCTTCCTCTTCTCTTCTTTCTCTTTTTCCTCTTATTTTTTCTCAAGAACATTTTTTCCTTCCCTTTTTCCAGACCAACCTCCCTTTTTCTTTTCTCTCCTTTTTTTTTCTTACCGACCCTCAACTCCCTCTTTAGCCCCTCTCCTTCCCTCCTTTTCCCATTCCTAAGCTAGACAAGACACCTCCTTTTTATTTCTCCAATGCACACACCTTTTTAACCACCCTTTTGGCCTAAAAAATCAACTATTCACGCCCAAAAACTCTAAAAGGTAAGGTGTAGGCCCACCCACTTGCTATCAAGGTCAATTCTCTTTTAACGCAGGTCACATGTGGGCAGTGTAAAGGCGTCGCCTCATCGAGATAAGGCAATCACCTCTTTGGCCATGCCTAGAGGGAATCGGGCCTTTTGGGTCACTAAGGGTTGAGTCTTTGGATTTGGGCTTGAGTTTTTTTTTTTGGTTTTAGGCTTGAATTTTGGTGTTTGGGCTCTCGAGTCCATTGTAAAAAAGATTTTAGATTTCTCTTGCATTCAGAGTTCATACTATCTCATCATCGGGCTTTCATTGCGGGCCAACCAAACCAAGAGTGCCTAAGCAATCCTGTGTGATCAAAGGGTTGTAAGTCTTTTCTCCTCCCCTCTTTTTTACGTGTGCATTTATTTATTTATTTTTATTACATGATAAAAGGGTTATATCTTTATTCTCCTTCCCCCATTTCTTCTGCCTGCAGATTCTATTTATTTATTCGTATTTATTTATGTTGTTAATTTAATTGTGAATGCATAATGTGATGAATGTTGGACCTAATAACATGAAATTGGATTAATGTGCAAATTTAGACTTAATTGTAAAATTGGAATTTATTTGAAGGAAATTGCATTTGCATGTAATTAAAGGAAATAATTTAATAATTTAAAGTAATAAAACACAAAACACAAACGGAGGCCAACCACAAGGTTGGGTGGATATTCAAAAGCCCATACCCAATTTCCGAGTCCAATCTTTGATGACAGCTGCTGGGGCACTCCATGGGATTCAATTGTTGTAAAGTGTGTCTCGGGTCTCAGTCGGGTGGCTACTCTAATCTCCGATATAGGCTTAAAGTCCATGTTGTGTTTCCTAATAGGCCCTGAGTCCACACAATATCATAATCGCCAAACATTTGGGCGTGCACTGAACCCGCCGTCTACAATGGAATAGAGGATATCTAAATATTATGTAAAAATCAAGTAAGTACTTTGTTCAAAATCATAAAACTAAAGATTATAATTTTTCCAAAAAAAAAAAATCTAATGGGATAAGGTAAAAATTGGACCCTCAACTTTATTCCGATTTTTATATTTGACCTTAATATTTTTTTTGTCCCAATTGGACCTTAATCTTTAAAAAATAGATCATATTGGACCCTCCTTTAATGAATTATTGCAATTAAGTGCTAACAATCAAAGAAAAGTTTAACTTTAACATTAATTACTAAAAACAATTTAAATAACAATGAGAATTGATGAAATTATTTTTAAAATATATGTTTATGAAGTTTTTTTAAAATGTTAAAAAAATATTTTTTGTGGATTTTTAAAAATTTATAGATTTTTGTATCTAAAAAAAATATAAATTTTAGAATCAAGTAATATATATTTAAGAAGTAGAGTTAAAAATTGTCTATACACATAATAGTTTTTAAAAAATATTTAAATTTACAGAAACTTTTAAAATCATAAAATTTTTAACAATTTATTGAGTATATGAATAAATTTTAATTCTTTTTTATTAAATGTATATGGCTTGATTCTACAATTTTATTTTTAGATATTGTAGGTAGCGGGGTTCAGCGTGCGCCGAAGTGTTGGCGACCATGACACTGTGCACGTTTAGGGCCTACTAGAAAATATAAGATAGGCTTGGGGCCCATATTGGAGATGGAGTCGCCACCCAGATGAAAACTGAGACACACTTTATAGTGACTAAATTCCATGGAGGTACCCAGAAGCCGTCATTAGAGATCGGGTTCAGAAACTGGATATGGGCTTTTGAATGCCCATCCAACCTTGCGGTTGACCTCCATGTGTGTTTTGTATTTTATTACCTTTGATTATTTCCTTATTATTGGGTAGATTGCAAATGCTTCCAATTTTACAATTTAATCCAAGTTTGCACATTAGTCATTTTCAATGCTTTATTACCTTGCACTTGTTACAAATAAGAACAAATATTACAAACATCCATTCAAGACAATCGGGGAAGAGAATAAGATTACAATAACTTATTCAATTACAATGATATGGAATCCAAATAAAAACTCTCAAGAACTAATTAATACACTAACTATTTAGTGATTAAAAATCACCAAGAAACCTATAACAAACAAAGGTTAGTTTCATTTTACAATAAACAAATTTCATTTGTAAAAGAAATTTGCATTCAACTTGCATAAAATAGACATGAGTATTCATTTATAAATGGATTAATTACTTAAACATATATAAAGGTATAACAGTCGTATGTAATAATAAAGATGTTAGTCAGTATATTCGTATCAGATACTGAAAATATACCAAAAGGATTCCAAAAATGAAGCAGACCTATGCATGACTCTGGTAGGGAGGCAATCGCCTCTTTAAAAAGGCATCGCCTCCTGACCAGAAGGCAATCTAGAGTTGCCTCAACATGAAAGGATAATGCCTCTATGAAGAGGTGTCGTCACTTCAACAGAACACAACAAACTTACATACCTTAAAACTTAAGCAACTTAAACTATATGTAATTTAAACTTAAATCTACAACTTTATACTTAGTACTTCACATATTCATGCATTCATGCTTCATATGTGATTATAAATAAACACAAAACACAATAGTAATTAAGAAAATCAATAAATATGACTTCAAATAGGATGAATGACTTAAAAATTGAAAATAAGAAAGGCTCACTGATTCAAAGCTCCTAACTAGGCCCTCAGAGATGTTTTGTGATGATTTGCGTCCTTTGAATGCAAGATGAACCTCCTTTTTCCCAAGAAATGCAACTTTCAAGCTTAAACTCCTTTTTCTTCTCTCTTTTTTTTTTTTGGTATTCTCTCTTCTATGATTTTTTTCCTTTTTTCTTTCCCTCCAGAATAATGGTTACCTCCCTTCTTTTTCTTCAGACCCTCAAGCCCTCTACTTAAGCCTTTTTTTTTTCTCTTCCCAATTCCCCAAAAAATGGTGCCACTAGGTTCGTCCTCATGATTTCTCATCATTCCCTCTTATCTTTTCCACCTCATTCTGCCTTAAAAGTCATTTTTTTCACTCATAAATTTGTAGGCTGGAGATCTGTGGGTTCACTTTTGGTGTATAGGGCCAAAATGCATTTAATGTAAAGTTAGGTCGGCTATTGAAGAGGCATCGCCTCTTCGAGCCTAGGTTGAAGGGGCGTCATCCCTTGGGAAGAGGCGATCGCCTCTTTACCAAGCTTGGTCTGGGTGAATAGGCTTGAGCTTAGGTGTTTAGGCCTTGGGTGACTAGGTTTAGGCTTCCGAGTCCCTTTTTAAAGAAGGCTTCAGGTCCTCTTACATTCAAAATTTCTACTTGCTCATCATTGGACCTTTGTTGCAGGCCGATCAAACCAAGGGTGTCTACAGATATATTAAAAGGATTTTAACTTTTTTAAATTTTCAAAAAATATTAAAAATAATGTTTATAAACTTAAAAATTTTAAAAATGTAAAAATATATTTCTATAACTTTTTTAAAGGGAAAATTTTATAAAAAAAAACCCCAATCTTTTAGGGTATTTTCAAATTGAAGCCTATTCAATTTTTTCTATCAATTAAAACCACAACCTTTCAAACACTAACAAAATAAACTCTTCGTCTCGAAATCCGTAACAGAGTGCTAACATGGCAGTTACTGGGGTCCATTTTTCTGACACATGGGACCTACAGATGCTGACTGGATTTGAGTAATTACATATAGAGCCCTAATCTTTATTAAACTTGCAAAATAAACTCTAACCTTTGTTAAACTTGCAAAATAAACGCTAACACAAAATATTTAAATAATTTCAATTAAAATTTTAAAATTTACTAAAATTATTAGAATAATTTTAATAAAATAAATAATAAAAATAAGTATTAAAAATTCAATGCTTTATTATTAATAAAATATTCTTAAATATTTAAAAATTTTCAAAAAATTACAACACATAATTTAACATATACTTGAAAATTAAGAAAATATAAAAGTATAAAAATTTAAAAAATACTAAAATGGATAAACTATTAGTGATAACTAATGAAATTGTTTTTGTGATTAATTTTCCTCTAATTTAATAAAATTAAAACTAAAACTAATTTATACAAAAATTATTTTTATTTTCTGTATTTTATTATAAATATTTTCTTACTGTATTTTTTTAATTTTTAATATTTTTATATTTTTAAACTTTTCATATTTTTTTATTGTAAAAGCACACATAAAAAATTTTCATAACAAAATACATAATCTATAAAGATAAAATAAGTTTTTATTTTTTTATAAAATAATTTTAATTTTATCAAATTGGAGTAGAATTGATCTCAAAAAAAAATTCATCAGTTAAAAATAATAGTTTCTCCTTTTTTAATTTTTAAAAATTTTTAAGAAAATTTTATTAATAATAAAGTATTGAATCTCTCGCATATTCCTATCATCAAATTGGAGCGAAATTAATACAAAAAAAAATTCATTAGTTATCTCTAATAGGTTATCCATTTCAGTACTTTTTTTTGAATTTTTATATTTTTATATTTTCTTAATTTTTAAGTCTATGTTAAATTATGTGTTGTAATTTTTAGAAATTTTTAAATATTTAAGAATATTTCATTAATAATAAAGCATTGAATTTCATATTTCTATTATTTATTTTATTAAAATTATTCTAATAATTTTAGTAAATTTTAAAATTTTAATTAAAATTATTTAAAAACTTTGTGTTAGGGTTTATTTGGCAAGTTTAACAAAGGTTGAGGTTTATTTTGCGAGTTTAATAAAGGTTAAGGTTATAAATGTAATTACTCAAATTCAGTCAACACTTGTAGATCTTACTAACTGTCACGTCAGCACTCTGTTACGGGTTTCGTAAAACAATTTCAAAGTATTCCAAAAGATTAAAGTTTTTTTATGTAATTTTTCCTTTTTTAAATATAAAAACTTCCTAAATATTTATTTTGAAAGTAATTTCATCAATTTGTATTATTATTTGAGCTATTTTTTATCAATTATGGTCCAATTTGCAACTTATCCTATATCAATTATTTAGATTGGTGCATATCTTATTCAAAATAACTTTGTAATTGAAAATTAATAATTAATATTATATTAAATGTTGACATATGTATATTACATGGAATTAAAATTATTTAATTAATTATGTTCTCCTTTTGTAACTCAGTGATTGAATTGATAGACATTATAAGGTGAGGTTATAGATGTAGGCTGACCAAGAATATGCTGTAGGGCTCATATATGATGGCTCCCAAATTTCGGGATCTTCGTGCAAATTGGGATTTGGTGCAACATTTATATACAACTAGGTCAAAAACCATTTCATATGGATTTTCATAGTAAATCAATCATCTAGCAGCAACAGAGAAAGGGAGAGAGAGACACCAAAAACATCAGGATTGGAGAATTTATTTTGCTCCAAGATCAGCAGTTCCAAGCATGTTTGTTTGCTTTTTGATCTAATCCTCAAGTAGTTTCCAGGTATTAGTTGATTCCTAAATCAACTCACCGTCATCAATAAAACTTATTTATTTTCCATGCGTGACAAGAACATAAGTAAGTAAATGGAGAAGAAATTTTGAAGGAGAAAAGGAAAGAACTGCTATCAAATAATCTGGAATCGACTAGTGCAACTGAATAAGCTGGCAACGCATGCTGCACTCCTCAACCTGAAAGAAAAGCAGGCTCATCTCTATGAGGAACTAAATTGGGTTGAAGCTTCTAATTATTCAATTCATTACTTATTTTCCTTCCTACTCATTGTTTGAAGCGTAAAGTCAAACCTGTAATTTATATGACATAGACAACAGATCTCCGCATTCTTCTATCAGAGCTCTTTCCCCTCCCGTCACTCTGGCTAGTTCTGAAACGAAATTTTCCATTTCTTTAGCCTGCAATAGACAAGTCAAGTGGTTAAGGGTGAGATAATGAGAAATAACAATTAGCTGATTTTATCTGCTACATAAAACATGGATGCTCATGTCTTACATTTTGTTTTAGCACTTTGTTAGAAGCATCACTTTACAACAATTAGTTAATTAAACCAATCATCCGGATTTCCAGAAGGATTTTGCTTTTACTTTTGGTGTCTAATTTAACAGTCCTAACTGCATTTAAAAAGAAAAAAGAAAAAAAGGAAGCCGCAGTAAGTGTACTGCCTCACTTCAAAAGTAACCTTAATAATCATGCACTCTCTAATGGAGATTAGATACCTAAAGGATGAACTTCAATTAATTGATTGTAAAAGATATCATCAGTAAAACCCACCCTCGGCATAAAGCTTTGAAGATGGAAAGCTATTAATTCCATTAATCCCATTGCAGAGTTCAATGCCTCCCCTACCTCCCTTACGTCAACCTGCAAAATCTACTTCCCATGCTCAATACAGGATACAATATTTCTAATTTGAGGCCAATCAATCAACTTCAGAAGTAACAAAGAGATTGAAAAAAGGGCAGAAGAAACACACCCTAACGTTGCCACTGATTGGAAGTCGAAGAGAGATATTCAAGAAAGCTTGAATTGCTTCTAACAAAGATGCTGAATAATCCTCTTGAAGAGTCCACCATTCTTCTAGGTATGGCATCTGCTAAAAAAATTCTGTTATAGAAGATAAAACTACAGTGCAGGCACTTAACTTGAGACAAAACTTCTTTAAAAGTAAGTCCCATGAGAACAATTTGGAGTGGTTATAATAATCATCTATCTTAGCATCGAACTGCAATGCTGAACGGAGAAAGCCTAATCTCAGATGCATAATGGTTTGGTTTTCATTTGTTGCACTCACACTCCATAGTTTGGATGAATGAATTAGCAGCAGGGATTAAGAAGAAGAAACTAAGAGATACATTACATTTCATCAAGATGGCACATTACTTGAGAATATTTTGACCCTCCCAATTATTCATCCGTCTGCCTACATTGCAGTAATTTTTAACTTTTTCCCAAGGACTAGCCTTCCTATCATAATCCATCATATATATGTGTGCTCTAAACACAAATAATAAGAATAATAATGAATCGCCAAACACTAGCCTTACTTGAGCTTCAAGAATTGTTGACAGAGCTTTTGTCCTTTGCAAAAGGTGAAGTTCAATGCGCTTTTGTTTGACAGAGTCATATAGTTCTGCTATTTTGACACAAAGAGAATACAGAGTTCTCTACAAAATGAAGGGCAAAAAAAGACACAGATCAAACATATGTAAGAAAGAATTTTACAAGATTAGAGAGCAAATAATTTTTTTTTAATTCAATTTTGTGCGCTAGACGGAGAGAAGGCAAACCTCAGTTTCTCTTCTTTGAGCTTTGATGGACGCCTCAGCTTTTGCATTAGCATATCGCCACTGCAGATAATGATTGTGAAGCAACCTCAAAGAATGTACATCTTCTTGATGACTAGCAACTTTTCTTCCCTTTCTAGAAACATTTGCATATGGAGGGACAGGAGGCAGAGGAATCTTCTTGATGACTGATTTTTCAGCAGTTTTCATCAGAGAGTTTTCACAAGTATCGGATCGGGGAAAATCTAGAGAGCGGGAGCAGGGGGAAGCAGAGAGTTTGTAGGTATCGGCATTCCTATTATTAATGCTCCTATCAACCAACAACCTACAGGAGGTCTCAGGCATGGAAGAGCGAACATCAGGGAGAGACTGCGTTGAGCAGCTTCGAGGTAGTTGGTTGCCTTCGTTTTTAGGAATGTCACAGTTGTCATTAACATCACGAGAAGAAGATAATGGAGATGGCGATAAATCATTCATATTTGAAAAATCCAAATGGGAAGAAGACATTCCGGAATTTTGCAGGAGCTTTTCCGCTGAGGAGAGGGTGGGGGTAAAGCGCTGCTGCATCAATCGCAAGTTAGAAGAAGTGGTAATAGTGGGGGTGTCAAGCCTGTGTGATCTTGTTGATGGGGGCTGAGGACCTCCGCCATTTTCCTTGAAAAGTTTAGTAACAGAGCGTTTCCGTTGTGGTGGGCTGCGAATGAAGTCTCTGTTCTCGTCGGTGCAGGAGAGAGGCTCAATTTGCCTCTGCTTGTGTACAGAGCTCGAACGCTGCTTATTATTGGGGATAGGCGAAGAGGAGGTGGTAGAAGAGGGTGGCAATGGAGACATGAATCTAGAGCTCACCTCCCTTACCCTCGGCCGTCTCTGAGTAGTAGGAGGTGGTGGAGGAGGAACAGCAGATGCCCCAATTTCAGCAATCGATTCATTCATTTTACTATTCCACAATCGAATTAAAACACAGTCTGATTCTCTGAGCCGAAAAGGGTGCCGCCGCTGCTGCTCTACTCACCAGTCCGAGAGGAGGCGACAACAGGGACGACCCAAAAATAAGGCAAATCAAGAAAACTAGCCGTTTTGAGGGATCGTTTCCTAACGGTTCAATTTTTCGAAATGGCAAAGGTGCTCTTGATTTTTTTAAGTCCTGAAATTAGAGGAAAAATACAATTTTTATCTTTATGGTTTTGCCTTTTGTTTTATTTTTATGTGACAAACTGTAAAGCTTTGACTTCAAATGGTATAAATAAAGAAGAGATAAATACAATTTGAATTCTTATAATTTTACCTTTTGGTAAAACCAATTTTATGATTTCTTTGACATTTAATTATCTTGTGTTATATATAACTCTTAATAATAATTATTTAAAATATATAAATTAATGTAAAAATATTATGCATTTTAAATGATAAAATCATATAATGAGTGTAAAATAATATGTAACACATAGTATTTAAACGTCGAAAAAAAACTCACAAAACTAATTTTATCAAAAGATAAACTATATAAATTAAAATTATACTTATCCCAATAAACAATCAACAAGTTCAAGTAAAAGAATAAAAAAAAAGGAAAAAAGGTCAAATTATTAATTCTTCAATGATCAACCTTTGGTTTACATGTCCTTTCAAAAAAAAAAAACCTTTGGTTTACATGTATGAGTAGTTTTTGGTATAGGGCAAAGGTACAAATTGGACCCTAAAATTTAGGCCAAGAACCGGATTAGATTTTTATATTTTTTTTTGTTCCCATTAAGAATTTTTTTTATAAAATCGTTTCAAATTAGACCTCATACAGATGGAGTCCAAACAAATATTATAAACATGCACAGCTGAACTCGTGGCACCCATAAAAAAGGGTCAAATTAGAACTTCAACTTTGTAAATTAAGACATATTGGATCTTTACTGTATACAATTAAGTCTTGTAACTTTTTTTAGTACAATTAAGTCCTATAGGTTAATAAAAAATTAATTTTAAAGGTTACCAACAACAAAAATTGATATATATATATATTTTAAAATATATATATATATATATATATAACATAATTATAAAGTTTTTAAAGTTTTTAAACCTATAAAATATATTTTTTAAATTTTTTTTAAATTTAAAAAATTTTACAATTAAGTGATATATATTTCAAATAAATGACCAATTTTATTTATTAATATAAATAGCAAATTGATAATTAACCCAAAAATTTAATTTTAATGGTTGACTAACAAATTTTTAAATTTTATTAATTAGATTAAATTTTTAAACCTACACAATAATTGATAAATAAATTTTTTTATTCAATT
>CATIWM010238952.1:0-13348 GCA_949671775.1 Mallotus repandus
GTTAGCATTAATCTATATGACCTTTTAATTCGAGTCAATTTCAGTATTTAATTACTTAGATTACAAAGCAGACACTTGACAATGTATTTATAATTTGTGCAGCGTGCGAACTTCAAATGAACTGGGAGCAGGAAATGCTAAGGCCGCAAAATTCTCTATAAAAGTAATACTCTCCACTTCAGTATGTATTGGAGTAGTGTGCTCTGTGATATGCCTAATCTTCGGTCGACAAATTTCATACCTATTCACTGATAATGAGGAAGTTGCTGATGCTGTATCAGAACTCTCCGTGCTACTTGCTTTCTCAATATTACTTAACAGCATCCAGCCAGTACTGTCTGGCAAGTACATCATTAACTTTACAAGATTCCCATGTTCGTTCTTGTAATTTCCATTATTGTCATTAACTTGTGATTGTTACTAAAAATCCAATATCCAGGAGTAGCTGTAGGTGCTGGTCTACAGACTATGGTTGCATATGTTAACTTGGGATGCTATTATGGGATTGGAATACCTGTAGGAGTTCTACTTCGTTATGTGGGTCACTACCAAGTCAAGGTACAAGCAGCACTTAGAAATTGAACAAATATTTTTCTTATGTTATAATCTTGTAGACTTTTGTTTTTTCTTTTCGAGAAAAAAAAAAGTTTCTAATCTTTGTCTATTAGTACAGGGTTTGTGGGTTGGAATGTTAAGTGGAGTAGTAATGCAAACAGCTATACTAGCCTTCCTCATATGGAAGACTGACTGGGATTTTCAGGTTTGTAGTATGCCATGAATAAAGAGATATGGTGGCCTAAAATATCTACACTCCCTTAAACTTGATACTATTTATCATTTTCATCTCTTAACTTACAGATTGACCATTTAAACAGCTCAACTTAATAAAAATAAAATTCATTAACACTTACCAGTAATATTAAAATATTTAAATGATAAATTTGCGTTATTACATTATTAAAGCACTTTATTTATTTATTTTTCTTTAAAAATGGTGTAGGTAGCGAAAGCATCAGAACGTCTTAATCGTTGGCTTGTGGATCCATCAAATTTGGATGAGAACGGAAGCTCCAGTACTAATGTCTGATGTAAACTTAGTGAAAAATTGCACTTTAGAATGTGCAACAGAAGGAGGGATTGTTGTGGATTTGAACCATAGTGCTAGGCAAATCTTGGAATGGATTCATTCCTGTACAATTGGTCTAGGACATCTGGCTATTGCTTCATAAACATGTACCCTTAGCCTATATATTGGTTTTGCATTGAAAACAACCTGAATTCTCAGTAACTTTTCCTGTGAGGCTATTGCATTAATGGGGCAATTTTGGTAGATGCAAATAGACAGAATCCAAGTGTAATTGGCTCAAAGTTTCCAAGTGGAATCTTTTCTAAAAATAATGGTACATTTTATTCTTTTACTTCTAATATTTCCTGACATGCTTCTCACAATCAATATTAAGGTTTTATTGATCTACATCTTCTTAAGTTTAGCTTAATTTTTTAATTTATTTCTCACAATTATTATTAAAGATTAATATATATGTATCTTCTTGCAAATTAACTATTTCAACGCTTTAATTTATAACTAAAATATGAATTGTAATCAGTTTTTAATTAGTTTAGTTATTCAGATAACAAAAGCTAAGGTCGTGTTTACTTTCAAAAAATTATTTTCTATTTTCATTTTTTAATTTTCAAAGAAAATGAAAATTTTTCTTTTTCATAGAAAATTTTCAAACATTATCACTTCCTAATTATAGCTCAATCAACTTATATTAAAAATAAAATATAAGTTGTAGACATCTTAAATAGAAATAAAATAAAATAGAACAATCAAATAACAGTAATATAAATAAAAATCACACAGTGAATATTTGTAGCATCTTGAATTACAAAAAAAATTATTTGGTAAAAATAATAAAAAAGTACATAATGAATATTGGTAGTGTCTTGAATTACCAAAAGAAAAAAAGTTCTCATAAATCTGGCAAGAAAGAAAACAAAATGAAAGTATAGTTAAAGAAAACAATTTTATACGAAGTTAAAGAAAAAAAATATATCAAAAAGAACTTAGCTAATATAAAGAAAAAAAATATATCAAAAAGAACTTGGCTAATATAAACAATTTTGTATAAAAATCACAGCCATTTTTTTTTATAAAAACAACTTAGCTAATATAAACCATCAAATAACAGTAATATAAACAAAATGAAAACAATTTTGTACGAAGTTAAAGAAAAAAAATATATCAAAAGAACTCCACACATCCCAAATTTAAAAAAAAAAAAAACTTTGGAAATGTCTGCAGACCAATGAATGGACAATGGGAAAGCAAAATACATAAATAAATAAATAAACCTACCATCCTGCTAATTCTATACAACAAATAAACTTAATTTTTGCATAACAATTTCTACATTCTACAACTACTAAGCATGCCATCTACCAAGAATCTGAAACACAAACAGTAAACTGCAAGACTGAATTTATGGGTTGTAATTATTAATTTCAAGGGAAGCAATGAGCATTTATGGGGATAGAAGTTTTGCATTTTTTTTTAAAAAAATTACTGAGCATCTATTTCAGTACATGCATTGGTGCACCTTTCATAAAACAACTATACCCTCACATCATTGCAGCCACAATAATTCAAAGATTATTTATGTTTGGGCATAAAAAGGCATAAATGTGGCAAAAATAGCAAAAATAGCATAAAAATTGTAGAAATAAATATTCAAATAAATGAAAATGGTAGGAATAAAAATATTAAAATGATAAAAATTATATTTTTACCATAAAAATGTGAACTTTATGATAAAATATCGAATTTACCATAAAAAGCATAAATACTACAAAAATTGATAAAAATACAATAAAAATAAAGAAAAATAATAAAAATAAATAAATAAGTGCAGAAATTAAAATAAATTAAAATGGTGCAAAATTAATAATAAAAATGATACCTTTAAATTAGAATACCCACTTTTACATAAATGGAGAAAAAGGATGCAAAAATAGTGGAAAAATGCAAAATGAATGCAAACACTCCTGGATCGAACCCGAACTTCCTTCTCCTTCTACATATCTTATTCATAAACTTCAAATCACCATGAAAATCACAACTTTATCACAATGATAAATATTTACAATAAAATGAATAAAGATGCAAAAATGATGAAAAATGATAGAAATAAAATGAAGAATATGATAAAATGCAATTTTTAATTGAAAAATAGTTAGGAGATCCTTAAAGGACCGGGTGATTACCCTTGTAGCGTACTTTAACAAAGATGTAGTTGGGTTTGGATTTTGGATCTAAATCTTAAGAAAAGTGTAGAGATTTGGTTAAATGTTAAAATGGGAGTCCTGTGTCTTCAATTTGGCAGAGGTTTGGTATATTTTTTAGTCTCTATTCCTTACCAAAAAAAGGGTGTAGGGTCCTATTTATAGGCAAAAATGGATTTAGGGCGCGCACATCTGCGCATAAGACAGCTCGGCCGCGGGCTTGACTGCGTGGTCAGGCGCTAAGGGGCACGTAGTCGAGGCCCGACCGTAAGTTTCTGCATTTTTTCGAACGTTATGTGGGTCTCTCGAGGTCACTTTTTTGGGTTTATATAATGTTTATCATGATTTTTAGACCTTTCAGATGCGTTTCTGGTGTTCATTTTTATCAAAATCAGCTTCCGTATTTTCACAAAGTTAAACTTCAGTCCTACGAGATGAATACCGGTCTGACAAGTTACGCATTTTAAGCAACTTATCATTCCGATGATTCATAATTCGCAAAATCAAAGTACAACTTAGAGACTCGGTGACTAGTTTCGCACTTTGGAGCTTTGGTTCAAGTTCTTTTTTGGGTATTCATCTTATCTGAGCACGCTCAGGAAAACTTTCGAAGAAACTTTCCCCCGTGTCTAGCCAACAGGAACCTTCATCATTGGATATTTAGGGGATCGTTAGAATTTTGGTATCAACAGTTGCCCCATGCTTCACATACGTCGATCAAGCTGCCACCTTATCGATGCATGGGAAGCAAAGTTTTAAAACCATGAGATGAGATTTTTAGGGCAACCCCCTACTTCACATGCATCGATCAAACTGCCACCTAGTCGATGTGTGGGAAGCAAAGTTTGAAAACTGTGAGATGAGATTTTTGGGGCAACCACCTACTTCTTATGCATCGATAAAGCTACCACCTTATCGGTACATGGGAAGCAAAGTTTAAAAATCATGAGATGAAATTTTTATGATGGTGCTATGTGATCTTTTCCAAATCAAAAAGCGGGGTGCACTATATAGCCCTACAGGCCTTAAGTGCTTGGTTTCAAAGAAACCAAAGAGCATGTAAAATATTTTGTGAGTGGGTACACTATATAGCCTTATACAGGCCTCAAGTGTCAGGTTTCGAAGAAACCAGAGTGTATGTAAAATTTTTGTAAGGGTACACTGTATAGCCTAATATGGGCCTCAAGTGTCAGGTTTCGAAAAAACCAGAGTGCATGTAAAATTTTTGTGAGGGTACATTGTATAGCCTTATGTGGTCCTCAAGTGTTAAGTTTCAAAAAAACCAGAGTGTAGTGTGGTTTTCTAAAGTCAGGATGTGTGTAAAAAAAGTGATATATGAGAGTTTTGTTTGTGTTTTCAGTGGCTTACCTGTACCGGTAAGTGGTGTGTGTTAGGAACTTCGAGTTTATTCAGCTACGACTGTTTTGCCTTGATGTGGTTCTCGCCATCTCTCCGAGGGCTGACCAGTAACTCTTTGTCAAGGATATCCCTGATTACAAATTGAAGAGCAAGTCTTCCATACGATAAAAAGGAAATTTACCAAAAATGAGGCCGCTGAGAACCACGATGCATAAGGCAACCCTTGATGTCACATTATTCCCTTTAGAGGTAAATGCTAGACCATACTTCTTTCTCTACATAGGCATTCCTCGTATTCTGTCACTTAGCGCGAATGCTGTCAAAGACTTACTCTTACTCGAGACTTGAGCATGATCTTTATTACTTACTAACTCTTTCCCCTTTCTTTTTTCTCTTTTTTTTTTTTTGCATTCAAACCTCTTTAAAGGTCTAATATGATAATCGCAGGCTACCCGAATGTCTTGGTTCCCAATGACTTCTGTTTTAGTGGACTTTTTTGTCTTTCATAAGGTCATCAAGTTTTAGATTAATTAGAAGTGAGAATCCAGGCTCGGAGTTGCTGCTCAAAGTCGGGATGCTTTAAAAATTTCATCAAAGTGAGACGATCGCTGTCGGGGTTGACTGGTTTGTCCCTATCACGTGCCCCCTCTCTAGTGCGAGTACACCTCCAAGAGCACTAAAAAATGTTTTTGGGATGAAAACATGCATATGGGTGCATGGATGCATGAATGCACATGTGAAATTTCTTTAGAACAAGGTGGGATGGAGTACTTCCCTAGGGATATGATGTGTTTCTTTGGATTATGCTCTGTCTTTCCATTTTGCTTTTGTTGGTGTCTCTTTTTTCTAAGAAAATCCTTTTATTTCTTTAGCGTTTAGCACCTGCATGTGCTAAGTATTCCCTTCTGTTGTTGTTTGCCTAGATTTTTACTTCATTATTCATTGCGATCATGTTCGCATTTTGTTGTATTTCCCCTTTTGGTGGTTTGGCACTTGTTGCAGTGTCTATAATTCCTATTGTAGCTCTTATCATAGCGTCTGTAGCTCTTGCTGCATTGATTGTGGCTCTAGCTGTAGATTTAACACTTGTTGAGTGTTTTCACTCCTCTTCTTTTATTTTTCTTATTCTGTTGCTCTTTGTTCACTATGGATTCCACCCTATTTAGTGATGTTCTTAACAATATTGATAAGGTCCCTTTGACTCTCTATGATTTGGACTTAGAGGTAGGTGATGTAGAGGCTGTACAGACTGGTGTAAAAGCTACACAGATTGGTGCAAGGACCTCTACTACTGTTAGAGATATAGAGACTAATAGGACTAGTAGTGGAGCTACTTCTCATTTGTCTAATTCTTAAAGTCATCGTGAGCTCACTCGAGGAGGTGTAATTCCTGTTGTTCACAACCTGGGACCCATGCTTGGACTACTCTTCTGCATGAGGTTGGTTCTCCTTGCTGTAATTTATGTTGTTGGCATTTTCTTTCTTTTTCAATATTTTTAAGCACTCGCTTGTATGTTTAGCCCTTGCTCTTTGCCTGTTTAGTAACTTTTCTGTCTCCTTTGGCTTTTATTATCTACTTTGGTGCTTTTAGCTCCTCATTCACTATATCTTTTTCTTCTTAGTTGTCTATGTATCCTTAGCTATGGCTATCCACGTAGCTTTTGTTGTCTTTTACTGTTATGCATTATCTTGTTGTTGATGTTGATTATTCGTTTTATTCCTGTAAATATAAAGAAAAGATAATTTCAGATTTTATCGTATGAAAATTATTTTCTTGTTGGTTGTAGCCCGGTATATCTGTCACTACGCTACCTAGTAGCTTTAATAAGGTTAGCTTGTACTATCAGGGCCTCCCTCTATATGTGAAGCTCTTAGTGGTTAGTAGGGGCTTTGATGGTATCATTTTCGCCCTTAATTGTAGTTCTTACACGTCGAGTCAGATTGTGATGTATGCCCTTGTCAAGCGATGGATAGACACTACCTATACTTTTCATTTTCCTTTTGGAGAGATGACTATCACTCTTTTAGACTTTGCTGCTATCACTGGGTTGAGTTTCTCTAGGGAGCTTGTCCCTTTTAGCAATGAGGGATGTTCTACAGCGGAGAGGGACAACTATACTATGGGGCTATTTGAGGGTGTTGCAGAGGTGAAGAAGGGTAGTTCTACCCTTATTCGTTATATGGAGCTCATCGTTGAGGTTAGGTTGAACTACGATGCTGGAGTGGTTAGTTCATAGCAGTTGGCTTGATGTTTTTTATTCTATTTGCTCAGTGTCATCATCTTCCCAAATGCTTTGAGCATTGGTTACCTTACAGTTGTTACTCATACTGAGGAATTTAGGTGATATGCTAAAGTATAGCTGGGGCACAACCACCTTTTCTCATATGTATTTCGGCTTAGATGCAGCCTGCAGAGGTGGCACGAGGATATGTAGCTGCTTATTCATGTTAAATGTGAGTGTGGCTCCTTCTCTTTTAGGTGTTTGTTGATGTTGGGTGTTCTGACTCCTGCTTTTGATAGATTTGGGCTTATAAGTTCGGGATTCTTCCTCGTCCTTCTATTGAGCATTTCTCTTTGAGTGGTTTTCCATACTACCCGCAGTGGATCAATAAGACTTTTGATCTTGTGGAGGCTAGGGATTACATGAGTTCTTTGACCTTTGATAGGGTATGGCGTATTTTCTTAACTCTTGTCTTCTTTATTTTAGCAGACTCTGCTTATTTCATTTTTGTGCAGATTTGTGCCTATTGGTGGCTAGTAAGGGGGGACTAGTCATCAGAGATGGTGGTGGCCTAGCATCTGACTTAGTAGAGAGTGTTGTTGAGTGGTCTTATTGATAGAATATAGTACTTAGGAGAGAGAGTTTATCATTGTGGGATGGACCGCATATGAGGAAAGTTCCTGTCACACCCCCTGGTAACATGTTTTGGGGTCGAGAGTTTGTTGGGGATGAGCTTACTATAGCCAAGAGAGGGTATCCTTCTGAGCGCTTCCTGGAGACTTTCTCTTATGTGAATGCCTTAATCCCACAATTAATTGATGTTATGGCCGATGGCTTCGTTCCACCGCCTCCACCTCCTCAGACAGATCCTGCACAGCCTTCTGGTTCGAGAGCTAGCACTTCACGGGCTTCTCAAAGTCGTTCTGCTTACAGGGTAGCATTTATGATCTGGTATGTTTCTTATCTTTTCCTTTTCCCTTGTTTATATACAAACATAAAACAAACTTTGTTAGCGATAACTTGTACATGACACGAGTTAGGAGGGCTTATCTGTAATGTCGAGGATCTCACCGAAAGAGATCAGGTTCTTCTTGCTTTAATAAAGAGAGTACTCCTAGGACCGAGGTGATGACTCATGCTAGTAGTGTGGCATCTAGCAGTTCAGGTCTTGGTGAGCTAATCAGTACAGTGCCCCCGATTTGGTATGATTGTCTATCACAGAAGTTGTGACGACACGTCTTCCTTTACCTAGGCCTGGCATGCCTTTGTCAGATGTAGTGCCTATAGACACTACTTATGTTAGTCTTTTGCCTCTGTTTAGGAGTTCACACTTTCTTTGACTTGCTTGTCATTTGACTTCTTTGTTCATTTTGTAGGTGCCTGTTTCTACTGCTCAGCTCTTGTATACTGCCGCAACTAGTGCGCAGGAGTATTTTATGGAGTTTACTAGTGCACAGAGCATACGTCCCTTCTTATTAACTATTTATTGTACCTATTTTATGCAAATGCATATGCCTTTATGAATGGATGAATGCAGTTTGTGATGTTTATGTAATGCAGGGTCAATACACTCTTGCTAGCCATGAGTGGGAGAGGGAGCGAGCATCTTATCGTGAACAGATTAAGCAGCTACAGATGCGATTAGTGGCTTTTAAGATGGATACGGATGATGTGGTGCCTGGACCATATGGTGGGAATGCTTGAGTGGGTTCAACTTTTACTTATGATGGCGACTATAGTCGATATAGTTGTTTAGAAGGCTAGGTGTAGGCCTTTGGTTGTGGTTGCTTATTGTTGCATCATTTTCTTGAGATCACAGACTCTGGGTATTATGTTTGGGGATCTGTCCCTTATGTTATATTTTTAGCACCTGATTATGTTGTGTGATTATTGCTTTTGTGTAGCCTGACGTGATGATTTTAATGCTTTCTGACTCTTTTTGTGTTTCCTTCCTGTCTTTGCCATGTCGTCATAACAAATAAAAAGGATAAAAGGGCATATAATAGAAATAGAAAAATATGAACTCCAGGATGCATATTTCACTTTTGCATGTGATAGATATAGATTCAGGCATTTACTTTTTAACATGTGCAATTCTTGACGATGTTTTCCATTTACACTAAATAGTATTTATCATAAGCATGGTTGCACATAGAATATTTCAAAATGACAGTACTCCTATCCTTAATTAGCCCTTTTGAGTTTTCTAATTAAGTATTTTGCCTTTTGTTCCTTGTTTGTTTTTTCTTTTTTCTTCTTTTTTGTTGTTCACGAATAGTATCACTTGAGACGATCGACATTGATCCATTCAGAGAACTCATTTTCATCGACATCTGTTAGCTTGATTGCACCTTTTGAAAGGATGGTTTTAACCAAATAAGGCCCTTCCTAATTAGGTCGGAACTTCCCCTTTGGATCTGGTAGATTCTGTTTAACTTGCCTCAATACCCAGCCTCCAACCTTGATGTCATGTTGTTTCACTCTCTTGTAGAAAGCTCTAACAATTCATCTCTGGTGTAACTAAGTGTGATAAAGTGCTTTCAAATTTTTACTGTATATTAGATTCGACTGTGCTAACCTCTATTCTACCCACTTTGTCTCGGGTAAGTCTGCTTTGACTATGACTCTGAGGGATTTCATTTCTACTTTGATCAGAAGTACAGGAGAAAGGAGTTGCCCTCGTGAGTGTTCTTACTATAGTATAGTATCTCTAAAGAGCAAATGGCAACTTGTTGGCTTAGTTACGATGAGTTTCAATCATCTTTGAGAGGATCTTCTTGATGTTCTTATTTGCAGCTTCCACTACTCTGTTAGCTTGTAGTCTGTAAGGTAATGACTAGTAGTGCTTTATATTATACCTCTCAAGCACTACACGTACTTCTCCTTGGAATCGCACCCCATTGTCTGAGATCAGATGGTGAGGAATCCCATATCTACAAAACAGACTCCTCTCTAAGAACTTAGCTACCTGCTTTACCCCCAATTTGCTGTAAGATTCGGCTTCTACCCACTTTGTGAAGTAGTCAATTGCAACTAGGATGTACCTGTGTCCATTAGAGGCTGTAGGATGAATCTTTCCTATGATGTCGAGTCCCCAAACTAAGAGTGGCTAAGGGGAGGATATGCTGTGTAATTTTGAATAAGGCAAATGACTAATGTCCCTATGAATTTGACACTTGTGACACCTCTTGGTGAATTTAACACAATCCTCAACCATTGTCATCCAGAAGAACCCTTGTCTTATTATCTTTTTTGGCTAGCGTAGTACCATTCATATGTGGACCACAAACTCCTTTGTGAACATTTGTCATTACCTTCCTTGCTTCATTCTCGTCCAAACAGCGTAGTTGCATTCTGTCTGAAGTTCTCTTGTACAAGACACCTTGGCAATAGTGATTTTTGCTGATAGCTTTTTGATGACTATCTTATCTTTCTCACTTGCATCTGTTGGGTATTCACTTTTCTCTAATACTGCTCGATGTTATAAAACCAAGGCTTCTGACCCACTTTTACTTCCATGACTCTAACACTCTTGTAACACTGCTGACTCAATTTTAGTAACACTAAAGGTTTCATAGGCATGGTTGTTGGCCCATCCCAAACTAATGCTAATGATGCTAAAGCGTTCGCCATCTGATTGTGGTTTCTTGGCAGGTGAACGAACCTGCATTTTTGAAATGATTGTCCTAACTACTGTAAGTGCTCTAGATACGGCTTCAGATTTAGCTCTTTCAGATCCCATTCATCGGTGGCCTAACTGATTACCAGCATTGAGACACCCAGTATTTCCACTTCTGTTACTTTCAGAGCTATCAGTGCTTCCATTCCCATCACACATGCTTTATATTCTACTTGATTATTTTGTAACCTAAAATGCTAGCTTCTTTGCTATGGGAATTTTCTCATTCTCTAGAGTCAACAGAATTACTCCTATTCTTGCTTCAAATTGGTTTATTACTCTGTCAAAGTACATGCGCCATCCCTAGACTTCAATTGCTACAGTAAGGTCATATAGGAATTCGAGTTCTATCTATTGATCATCTGAAGTAGCATTTAGTGCTAGAAACTTGGCTACTGCTCTTTCTTTGACTGTCTTCTTAGTCAGGTACTCAACATCGAATTCTGTTAATAACACCAGCCACTTGGCTAGTTTCCCAACCAGTGAAGGTGCTCCAAATAGGTATTTTATCATATCTAACTTTGAAACTGCTTGGATCTTGTAAGACTGAAAGTAATGCCTCAGCTTTCTCATGGCCCAAACCATTGCCAAACAAATCTGCTCAACCTAACTATACTTTTTCTCATACGGCAGCATCTTATTGCTCAAGTAGTAAATTACGTGTTCGGTCCATGATTCTCCCTCTTAAGCTAGCATGGCTCCTATTGCATTGTCTTTAATTGTGAAGTACAGGATAAAGGGCTTTCCCATTTTTGAGGGTTTAAGAATTAGTGGATTTATGAGATAGTCCTTTATTCTGTCAAAAGCAATCTGGCATTGTTCATTCCAAACCACTAGCTAGTCTTTTCTAAGTAACTTGAATATCAATTTGCATACTTCTGTTAATCTGGCTATGAATCTGCTGATGAACTGCAACTTTCCTAGGAACACTCAGATTTTCTTATCAGTCTTCAGCGTCGGCATTTCACGGATTGCTTTTACCTTGTCTGGATCAACTTCAATTCGTCTCTGATTGACTATGTGTCCCAACATCTTTCCTGAAGTTACCCCAAATACATATTTCTTAGGATTGATCCTTAGATTGTACTTGTCTACCCATTGCATAAACTTCTCCAATGTGGTTGGATGTTCTTCCCTGGTTTTTGATTTTACCATCATGTCATTGACATAAACTTCTACCTCCTTGTGTATCATATCATGAAACATTATTATAGCCATTCTCTGATAGGTCACACCTATATTATTTAAACCGAAAGGCATTACTCTATAGCAGAATGTTCCCCATTTGGTGATGAAGGCGATCTTAGCTTTATCGATGATTGCCATGAGAATCTGATTGTATCATGAAAATCCATCCATGAAGGAGTATATAGCACATGCGGTAGCACTGTCAATTAGAACATCTATGTGGGGCAAAGGAAAATCGTCTTTTCGGCATACTTTGTTGAGGTATTTGTAGTCTACACAAATCCTTACTTTCCCATCCTTTTTAGGTATTAGAACCATATTAGCCAACCATTCTGGATAGTCCACCACTTCCAAAAACTTGGCCTTGATATGCTTCTTTATATCCTCTTTTACTAACTATGCCCATTCTAGTCTCAACTTCGTAACTTTTGTTTCACAAGCTTGTATCCCTCCTTAGTTGGGATATAATGTTGAGCGATGTCCCTATCGAGCCAGGTATGTCATCGTACATCCAAGAGAATACTTTCGAATATTTTGTTAATGTTTTTTCTAATTCTTTCTTTTCCTCAGGGGAACATCCTTTGAAATATGCAATATGCGAGGATTTTCATTTGTGCCCATGTTAAATGGTTTAGTGTTAATGGAATGAATGTCAAATATGCTCATGTAAGGTTAAATGAAATGCTCATCATTATCATAAGACAAATCACACAAATAAGCAAAATTAGATTTCATTGCATCATACTTAGAGTTTGGTACATCAAAAGATTCGAAAAGACTAGCAGTACAAAAAAATAGGTAGGTAATATAAGTAAAGAAAAGTAAGATATCAGGCACATCAGCCTACTCCTATGAAGAGAGCAAGTGATCAAATCTGCCAGCCAACCACTGTTTGTAGTCCTCACTTGTGGTGTTATCCCATTCACTGCTGTCGAAATGGTGGATGACTCTCCTGTGCCATGTCTCTCGAAAGTGGTCAACGAACCTCTAAGGGAGCTTACCACTTGTAAAGCCTGCAGGGTTTGATGGTATAAGCTATTTCACCCCAAACTGTCTGGTTACCAGTGCTGGGTAGTAATAAGTGCATGACCTGAATTCGGAGATTGGTACACAATTCACATAAGTTGCCATAGTCACATGTTCCAAATTCCACTAAGGGCATAGCTAAGTTATCTGACTCTAAGGGATGGCATACATCTAATTGAACCATTCTTCGGATGTAACATGTGGGGCGCTACCAGTAACTCGCTTAAGGTGCCTCTCTTGATGATGTCTAGGTTGATACTTAAGCTAATTCCCAGGTGGTTTTCCTTGGATGTTAAGCTTCTCTTGGAGCCAAATTTGAAGTAGCAGTGGGCTCTTGGTGAAGTGTGAGCATTTTTTAGTCCTCATCTCATCCAAGCTGTGACTGGTCTCTGCTAGGATCAAAGGGAAATGAGTCATCTGACATTTGATGCCTTCTATTACTTATAGCATTCTGATATAATGCAAATATGCATAGCTATTTAGTATAGTTTGGTGTTATTTTCATATAGTTTTTGTTATGTTTTTGTGTTTATTTGATTATGTATTTGTTATTTTTATTTCTAAGTATTGTTATTTGTTGTTTTTGTGT
>CATIWM010238964.1:0-31353 GCA_949671775.1 Mallotus repandus
CGTGCTCACGAGCGGCTCACGATCGTGAGCATCGCTCGTGAGCATCACTGACCACTTAAGACTATCGGATTAGCCTTATCTTTCTTCACAAATTTTTTATATAATTGTCTTATATTTCCATATCACTTTGAATAATCTCAATTGGATATCTGTAGCTCAAGATATTGTTCAAATACTAAGAGTTGCTCAGCTTAAGATGAAAACTGCATATGCTAATCTTTGATTCAATATTTACATATCCAAATGAACTTGGATTTTGACAAGTAAGATCAATTTGGAAAGATTAAGATGTCTACTTCAAATTTCAAGAAGATCACTTCCTCATTTTCGATCTCTAAGAATGGTAAAATCTTCCTTGAATCTCGTAGGTCATATTAACCCAAAAGCATGCTTAACTCCATCTTGATTTGCATGATAGTCCTAGCTTATACACACTTAAAAAAACATGTTAAATGCTCAAAACTAAGATTGTTAAGATCAAAATCAAGATTGATTATTGCTAAGGTCAACACATAGCAGTTGATAGTTGTTAACTGGTAGTTAATAGCTGATAGCTGATAATTAATAGTTGATGGTTGATTAATAGTAGTGTTTAGTAAAAAAAAATTTGAACTGTTGCTGCTGGTATATAAATTGACCATTATATATATAATTTTATTATTTTCATATAATAATAATAATAATATCTTTCAACATTAAAAATAATAATAAAAACAATGAAATAGTGAATAATAAAAGTTATTATTATATATTATTTACAAAATTTTCTTGACACATATTTCAATAATTAAATCTAGAATAGTATATAAGTTTATAAATTTAAGGGTAAAGGTACAAATTCGCCGTTAATGTTTATACTCAGGAGTGGATTGGCCTTTAAATATTTTTTAGACTAAATTAGACATATGAATTTAAAATTATGTCTTTCCGGGTCCCTCATTTAACAAAGCTCAACTTCTCCATCTACTCCTGTTATGGTGATGGCTGATATGGCAAACATTGGAACCCACCAAAGTAATTTTAAACTTTAGAGGAACCTTTACCACATTTAATCAATGAAGAATGCTACCTTCACTGTCTAACTCCCCTAATAACTTTAGTAAAGCAAAAAACCACAGCTAACCTAATAGAGCAAAATATGGAAAAGAACATAGGAACATGTCACTTTCTATACCCAATCTGATCTTTAACTCTAAATGAAACCCTAAAAGACTGAAAATTTACAAGAGAAACAAGCAAAAGGATTGCATGTTGAACTCTCTCTCCCGGCCGTAAACCACTTTAAGGCAGTTCAACCTCTATAATACGTAACTTGGGAGGCCCACCTAGACTTTTAGAGAGGCGATAAATCATAGCAAGCCATTGGGAACCATATAGTACACCAAAAGTCTATTATGTGCAGTGTTGATGCGTTCTTTAAAATAGACAAAATGTTATAGTTTGCAAAAATGATTCCAATCTTGGTAAATGTACTAGCTGAAATATAAATAAGATAAGCTTTCAACATATATGCAGGTGATGCTTTTTCATTCCACTTCCATTAGGTATAGGAAGTTTGTAGTTACCAAATCAGAAAGGAAACTAACTATTGCGATACCTACTCTCATAAACTGGTGTGAAATTTTAGGTGACGAGTGTGCAACATCATTCTTAACAACATCAATACTCCTGGCATAGATAACATAATCTGATCTCCTAATAGATTTTGTTACAGATACAACTTGTGGCAAAGTCGGACGTTCAACACTCTCAACTTTGTGAGGAACCAACAATTTTCCAGCATCTCCCAAGAGAGAGGTTTGTACCCTTGTTAAAGTCTTGGGTACTATAGTAGATCCTCTCTGTGCAAGTAGAACATTATTTGTTGTCTGCTGCCTTCTTAGAACACAAGTTTCATCTTCAGATCAAGTGCATGAACTACCATCTGACGCATTACAACATGATCCGCTTAGTAAAAATGACGTTGCATTACTGGAAAGGTTACAAAGCTACTTTGCTCTTAACATGATTTGCAACCATAGAAATGCATGCAATGAAAATTCAATGTAAGAGTTATTACTATAAATAAGAACTTCACAAACATATTACCATAAAATATGAATTTCACAAACACTCTCAACAGCTCAAGAATAACACTAAGATTTGTTCACTAATTTGCCAGCATCAACTATGCAAGGATAGCCTGCTGAAGCTCACTTTAAGCTCATATATGAAAACGATCCCAGATGGTGCCATCCTGGAATCCCATATATCTTCATAACAACAATCAACTTCTGTCCTCCAAACCTCACCCAACCTAGCGACGACGATGGCTGATGTAACCCACCTAGCCCTCATTTTAATTTCACTACTCTAGCCAACACCAACGATATTATACCTTACCTAATCCAAAACAGCAACTAGAGGAGCATTAAACCAAAGGTATCCAACATCCATGTCCTGGGCGTTTGAATCCTTTGATTTTGAATTTCTATTACCATCACAAAACTATAAATCCCCTTCTTCAATGGAACAATCATCACTAACTCGCCCACAAAAATAAAAAATAAAAATAAAAAAAATCCACTCATCGTCAAAGGAAACGACTGAATCCTTTGATTAATTGAACCAATTACAATATGAGAGTAACCCAATTACAAAGAATTACGGTAGATGCTCCAACTTTTTCTCGATGGCAGAGGAGTGGATGGAACCTGGCATAAGCTGAGCTATGAGTCCCTCATGCTTCTCCTTCTGAAGACTCTCCTCACGACAATTTTTATGAATCTCGACGATGTTATTTTCTTATTTCTGGTGGCCTTCCTTGGCATCCACCACCACTTTGTACCTATTACGCCGAACCTTGGTTTTAGTGCTAGGTCTCAAAAAAGCAAACAGAATGAAGAGGTTTTTGATTGGAGACAAACATATGATCATGAAAACCGGAAGATCATGAGCAAATAGAGGCTCAGAAATGAAAAAATTTGCAAAAAAGAAGAAGAAGTTTTTGATTTCTGGGGAAGAAATTGGAGTTTTGATTAAAGTTACAGTCTTTCTAGGAGATGGTTTCTTCATCTTTATTTTTATTAATTTATTTTAAGTTTTGTGGGTCCCAATTTTTACCACGTCATCACCTACATAACGGCAAAAGATGGCTCTATTAAATAAGGGGCTTGAAATGATGTAATTTTATATTTTTGTGTTAATTGAGCCCAAAAAATGTTTAAGGGCCAGTCCGCTCCTGAGTATAAACATTAGGGGCAAAAATGTACCTTTATCCTAAATTTAATTTAGTTGTTTGAGGGATAAAGTAGTAGAAACTAAAAAAATTTACCTTTTTGTCAATATAGAAAGGGTAATGTCGTCAAAATAACTTATAATGGGGCTATATTTGAGTCAACTTTTACTTTAAGGCTTCCCATGAAAATAATGTTAAGGAAATAAAATATTAAACACATGAATTGAAACACTAATCTTTCAAATCGAAGTGGGAAAAGCATCCAGACTTTTTTATCAGGATAGTTAACACCCACTAGCCACTAAAGTGGTGTCTTCCCTAACGGGTTCAATCTTCATGGCCCTCTTCCCTTTAAAAACTCAAGAAAACATCATGGCTTCAACGCAACATTGAAGTGCTTACGTGTACAGTAGCAGCAATCGCGGGAGGAGGAAGAAGAGGAATACTGATAAGGGTCTTTAGTCTTCTACTGAAAATAAAAGAAAAGTCCGTCCACTAATATTAGTTGGAAGAATACATATTGAAAGCACGCGCAAGAACAGTCTTAGTGTCATAACATTTCACAATTTGCTTGTAGGATCTACGCTGCATTTCATCCACACAAAAGTTCTCATGCCCTTCAACTTGTCCTTTTTTTTTAAACTGACATATCAAGTAAACCCTTTTAACAAGTTCAGGTGTTTATAGTCAATTCCTCTTTCTTTAGCTTGATGGTTAAAACACATGTCATGGGATTTAGCATAATCTAGAGGTTAGGGTTCTAATCCTCCCTTACCCCCTAATCCTATATATAATAGTTGTTCAAAAAAAAAAGTTCAGGTGTTTATATTTTATTTTAATTAAAAAAAAACTAGTTGAAGATCTCTAAGATGCACGGAATTCATATTAATATATGAATTATTTAATTAATTTAAAATAAAATAAAATAATTTAAATATGTTAATTAAATTATTTTAATAAATTGAAATGAATACAAAAATTAAAAAATATAAATTTTTTCTTTTTTTATAAACTAATATATACTTTATTTAGTCATTTTAAATAAAAATTAAAATAATTAAAAAAATATTAACTATGGAGTTTTAATTAAATAAGAATAAAATAAAATTATAAATTAACTAAATACTTTTTGTTTAGGGCTTTGAATTTTGATGTTATTTTTTTAAGAGAACAAATGAATAATTTATTTATTGAAGATTAAAAATAGATCTTGATGAATATATAATATAAATAAAAGTACAATAAAAAAATATTAAAATAAATTCTAACTTAAACCATGTAATTATTTATTGTTATTCTTCGATCATATTGATAGAATTATTTTGATTTGCAACTCGACGATCCATTCAACAATCTACATGCTTCATTCTATTGTACTTTGGGTTTTTGAAAAATAATAATAAAAATAATGAAATAGTAAATAATATATATATATATATATATATATATATACATTTAATTATTATTATTAGAAATGAAATAATCAAACTGAAATAAATAATAATGATAATAGTAAAACCTAAAGAAGAAACATTCTGTTGTCCTCTGGGTTTTGAAAAATATATAGTATATATATGTTTGAAATAAAAATATATATCCTATAGATATGCTTGTATATTTTAAATAATTTCTATTGACATTTTTAATAATATATAAATTAAAAATAATAATAATTTATTTATTATAAAATATTATTTTTAAATAATTTATATAACTAAAGATATTATTAATATATTGAATTATGTTTAAAAATAAATTATATTCTTATAATAATTTTGATATAAACAGTAATAATTATAAAAATTATTTAAATATTTTTAACAGATAGTAAATTTAAAATATTAAATTTAATGGTATCATTTGCGACACCCTATAATAATGATATTATAAAATCACCATAGATATTAATACGGTTTGAACAATTCTTACAATAAGGACGGGGATAAAAACCAGAGCAGTGGGGTCGCATGTTTGAAGTTTTGCAAGTTCATTTTCAAAATTTATGAGTGCCCTCGTCAGGTTTCCAAGCAACGGGTCAAACTCCAACCAAAATTTCTTCATAAAAGTTGAGTAGTGGTAGACTTAGCGGTGGCTACAGAGTGGCCCACAATTTTATATTAGTTTTTTTTTACCGAAATTGTCCCCCGTAATTAGAGGGACAATTTCTTTTAACTGGTTTTTTAGTAAAATTAAAGGGGCCCATAATTTTTTTACTTTTTCTAGTGCTACTACATCCACCCATTTCTTTTTTTTTTTTTAAACCACATCCACCCATTTCTTAGTCTCCTTGTTTTATTATTATTATTAGAATTTTTTTGACTGCATATTAGTGTTCATTGAATGCGTTTCCAACTTTTAGCATCGTTATTCTAAAAAGCAAAAAACAGACGTCGGACTCACGTCGCGAGTTTCAACTTTTACTTTTGTGCCTTAGACATAATTTGCAAGTGTTTAATTTTTTATACATATGTATGTCTTAAATTTTAAATTTTAAATTTAAAAAAAATTTAATTTTTAAAGATAATTAAAATTTTTAAAAATAAATATTAATTAATATTATAAATAAAATAAAAAATGCTTCAAAATATTTTTATAATGTCGCTACGCGCAATCTATCGGCGCCCTTCTAAAATCATTCCAACATTATTCTTCTATTAACAATTCATTCCACCTAAAAATAATTTTTCATGTAGCGTAATCCAAGTCTTAGAATTCATAAAACAAACACAAATTAAGCTTAGTAATAATTTGTTTAACTTATGGATGAAACTCATGCTAATTTGTTTAACTTAGCTGATTTTACCATATTAAGCTCTAAAATTAATATGTATTAAAAGTTGTAGTGTATATGTATTAATTTATTTAAATTTAAAATTTCTTAAAAGAAAAATAAAATTTATCTACTTTCAATATATTACATTCAATTGTTATATCTATAATATCTCTTTTAAATATTTTACACTCAATCAACAATGAATATGTATATATAGACACAAATTTAAAAAATTATATTCGTGTGCTATGATTATATTTTTTTTAAAAATACTAAATAATACCTCATACTGTATTATTGTTATTTTTTAATTTTTATTTATGTTGTTAATTAAATTATAGAATTTAAATGAGTCCAAATTAAATATAAAATCACAATAAAAATTATAAAATATTCTTAATAGTTTCATTAATTAATAAATTAGTCTATATATCCGTAAAAATATTTAAAAAAATAAAATATTCAAATTTATATTATTTATAATATGTTATATTTAATGATCAATAATATTTTAATAATTTTGAAATATTAAAATTATTTTATTTACTGATATTATTAATACCGCTCTTTTTTTATGGTGTCACATGCACCATTATCCTCCACTAAATTCTGCGGAAGAGTCATTATATAGTAAATCTGAATTTGAATGAGTTAAAAAATTAAATTAATAAAAATTAAATATATAATTAGAATGATAAAAATAAAATATAATAACACATAAAAAATAATAAATAGCTCGTTCTAACTTATTAAAAAGCCAAGATGATTGAAAAATTTGCCCCGTGGAAGCTACTTTCGTCCTCAGAACTGGAGTATAAAGCGCGTCGTCAAGGTTTTGTCTGTATTCATTATTTTCTTCTTCCAGCACGAAAGGTCGTTTTGTCTTTGGATTGCGACATCCACCGTCTTCAATGCCAATCTATGCTTCTAATGGGATAATAACTATTTTAGCGTCTAAATTTTTTAAAATTTTATAATTAAATATTTTAAATTTTATTTATTATAATTAAACGTGTAAATTTATTAATAAATAATAATTTAATATTTTTTACAAGTAATTAATTAATTTTTAATTTCACCTTACTGAAGTGTCATTATGATATTCGTCCACGTCAGCGACAGAATAAGGTCCATAAATTATCACATTATTTATTATCTGTAAAAATATTAAACTATTATTTATTAATAAATTTAAATATTTAATTATAATAAATAAAAAAAGAAACACTCAATTATCAAATTTTAAAAGATTGAGACATCGAACTAGTCACTATCCCTTCTTCTAATTGGTTGTAAAAGAATATTTTGTCCTTCTAATTTGAACTTTCTTCATACTTTATTTGTGGTTAGCTACAATTTGTCGTATTGCCTACGCGGTTCATGACTACCGGTCTCCAAGTTTTTTATTTTTCGGAAAGGACCACGCTTCAAATTAATGTTTTGACTATTTTATTTTACTAGACAAAGTAAAGTATAATTTTTTATTTTTTATATTTTAATTTTAAGTTAAAATTTTTTATTAAAATATCATAATAAATTTTTATTTCAACTTTAATGTAATTTATTTATCATAAAATTAAAATTTTAAAATATATTATAAAAAATTTGTACCGAATCGAATCGATTCTAGTTCAATTCTTCTAACCTTAAAATCGTGGGCCGTCGGTTAATAAATTAGAACCAACGATTCTGAAATTGTGGCTAGGCCTACAACAACCATCTTCAGAGATTAAATTTGAAAACTTTATATGAATTTAATAGGTCAATTCTAATAAAATATTTATATCATTTTAACAAAAAAAAATTTAGCAATTTAAATAACAACTATCACATTACATCCATTGAAACCAAAGGATATATAAAATAAATAATAAGATGCAAACACAAAGAAATGAAGGAAGAATAAATAATTACAAAACATATAATACATTAATTAAATAAAATAAATTATTAACTTAAATTAACAATAATCTTTGTCTAAAAAATAAGAAATGAATTAAAATTAGTCCATAAAAATAACTTAAAAAATAAAATTAGTTCATGAAGTAATAATATAAAATTAATGAAAATCTCATCACAAAAAAATATAGCTAAAATCAGAAGAATATATACATATATGAAAAAACTAAATCTAAAAACAAACACTAAAAAAAATTGAAGAAATTGATTTACAACATACCAAGTCAAACACATATTTCAGTTTTTTAAATAAAATATGCAATTACTAAATCGTTTTCAATTTAAGGCTGTGCATTAATTTTTACACTTAAATCAAGAACGCTATTAGAACAATGAGCATAGGAATAACAATAACCATGTAATCTGTATATTAGGCACAATGGTGGCGCCTCATTATTGAGGCATCGCCTTAACATATTGTAGACACTTGGTTTGATCTGTCCATAATAGAGGATAAATTGTGGACGTTCGGTTTGTTTGGCCCACAATAAAGGTCTAATAATGAAATTCGAACGAGTACTGAATGCAAAGAACAGTCCGAAACTTTTGAAAATTGACCATAAGCCCAAAAGAACCCATTAAAATGTGTCTTCGGCCCACAACTTCAACCCAATTATGGACCCAATAGGCTTTAGAAGCTCACTAGGCCCATTGGCTCCTGTCCAGGTCTTGTTCCCTAAAACAAAAACGCGTTAGACAGACAAGTCTGACAACTTGGAGTTGGTTTTCAGACATGTCTGACAGACAAATTATAATAGATTATGGGGGTTGGACTTTTTGAGGAGGAAATTAGGGAAAAGTGGGGAATGGTCACATGTGAAGAGAGAGGGAGAGGAAAAGATTAAAAAGAAAGGGGGAGTTGCAAAGAGGGTGTGGCATTCCAGCTCCTAGAGAGCAAAAAAAAAAACAGAAAAAAATAAAAAGAGCAAGTGACGTTTGGAGAGGGGAGTTCTCAGTTTGAAGTCCGTTCTTGAGGTGATAAAGGGATTCTTGCATTCAGTCCGGTTTCAACAAAAAATTCATCTCTGAGGGCCATATTTAGGAGTTTCAAACCGTCTTAAATAGTAAGAATATAATTATTAGTCCTTTGTTCTTATTTTGTTATCTTTAAAATGATAGTTAGTTCATTCTTCTTAATCTTCAGTGTGATTTTATGATCTTTGAACATAATTGTTAATTTTCAATTGTATAAATATATGTAAATTGGTTTAAAATTAAATAGCTGTCAAGTTAGTTTTTGTGTGAAGAGGTGATATGCCTCTTTAATTATTTTTTAGAATGAATGATGTCACCTTGATACTATTCATCGAATGTTGTTCCCTAGCTCGGAATCATTTTCTGTTTTAATCATTTTAACTAGAAGGACAAGAGGAACGTACTCATATATTCGATTTTTTTATTTGGTCTAATGGTTAAAATTCTACGTGATTGAAGTTAAAATTTTTATAGTAGTTTTGCCCAATCATTACTTAACATGTGACAAAAGTCCAGTTCATTGAGTCCAGCCCATTTATTTGGGCGTCGCCTCTCTGCTCTAAGGCGACATGGTGTCGCCTCTATGTGCAAAGGTGACGCCTCTTTTTCTTTTTATTTCTTTGATCGTTCATTTTATTTTTATTTATTATTTATGTAAATTCTGAATTTAAAATTTTATATTTTTTTCGCATGTTTATTTTCTATGTTTTTTATATGTTTAGTTGTATTTCCCTTCCAATAAAAATGAACCGAAGAAATCGAACTGACTCAGCTCGGTTTGATTCATTTCTGTTAGGTTCTATTTGATTCAGTTCGTTTGATTCTGTTAAATTATGTTTGGTTTGGTTCGATAGGTTCGGTTCAATTTGGTTTATTTGCATGGGCTTATTCTTTTTATTTTGAAGTATATTTGATTCTTATTTCTTTTAATATTTAAGTGTGTACGTTTATCATTTTAATTTTTACCATATTAATTCGGTTATTTAATTATTAGATTTATATTTATTTTAATCTTAATTATCATGTGTTTCATTTTATATAATTTGTATTTTATGTGTTTTTATATTTCTGTATTTCATTCTCCTTTATGTAATTATTCTATTATCTTGTTTAATTAAATATTTATATGTTTACTGGCTTTATTATATCTATTTGGTTTAAGAATCAACTTTGTGGTTTTTTTTTGTAGGATTTTACATATTTGTGGGAAATTAATATTTTTTCTATTGCAGGAAATATTAAGATGATTTTTAATTATCAAATATATATTCCTATAAGTTCTTAGATTTTTATTTATTCTGCAATTAATTTTTTTTTCTTATTATTATTTTTGCATGTTTAAATGGTTGTAATCATTTCTCCTCCCTCCTTTCTTTGTGTGCGCATTTATTTTATTTTATTCTATTTTAACTGTGCAATGTGTTATAATCTTTTCTCCTCCCCCCATTTCTTTGTATGAGTTTTACTCGTTTATTATGATAAGTGACAGCTTATAAACATGAAATTGGATTAATGTGCAAATTAGGACTTAATTGTAAAATTTGACTATTATTTGGAGGAAATTGTAATCTGCATATAAATAAAGAAATAATTAAATAATTAAAGGTAATAAAATACAAAACACAAATGGAGGCCAATCGCAAAGTTGGGTGGGCATTTCAAAAGTCCATATCCAGTTTCCGAACCCATTCTCTGAGGACGGCTGTTGGGGCCCTTCATGGAATCCAATTGCTGTACAGTGTGTCTCGAGTCTTATCCGGGTGGCGACTCCATCTCCAATTTGAGCCATGAGCCCATTTTGTATTTCCTAGCAGGCCCTGAGCCTGCACAGTGTCGTCTTTGCCAACACTTGGATGCGCGCTGAACCTCACCTCCTACACATACTACAGCAATGAATGATTCACTTTAACACACTAAGGCGTCACCTCATTGGTGAAGTTAATTTTGACAAATCTATACTTCAAATAAAACTAATTTTTTCTCACATGCAATGCACGTAGATAAAATAGTTATCAAACCTATAATTTATTTTAATTTTTTATTAAGAATAAAAATTATTAGAATATTAATAGAATAAATTGTTAATAATAAATAATATATATTATTGATAATAATTCATACGAAATTTATATTTAATTTTAAGATTTATTATAAAAAATACTAAAATAAAAATAATTGTTTCAAAATATTCATATATTTACAATAGTAATAGTTTTAAACATTATGTATGAAAAAAAAATGTTCTATAATTATAGAATATAAAAATTAATATGTAAGAGTAATATTGTTTTTATCTATAAAATAATTAAAATAAACATGAATCTTATATTAATCTAATAACTTAAATATTTATTTAAATTTGATAATAAATAAAATATAATTATTCTAATTTTATTTAAATATATACCATTTTAAATATAAAATTTGAAATTTTAAAATACAAACTAAAACTATTATCATCAATTCTAAACACTTTTGAAAATCAAATTAAGACTAATTTGTGAATATATAAAATGTATATGTCTATTTTCGTCTAAAAATATTTTTCCTCTATTCATACTTTTATATATAGTATAGATATAGATATTTTCAAGCAATATTTGCTTTTTTATATTTTTAAAAATATAAGAAATATTTTAGCCATGAGAGCTGGGTTAGATAATTGGGGTCTGATGGCGCTTAAATTAGGTCTTGGGATTGAGATCTAGCGTATGCAGAAGTGTTAAATACTCATGGGGAGACCTTTGCTGCCCTTCGAGGTCTCACTGTAGTCGAATCGGATTAGTCGGATCCTATGGGATATAGGATACTGGGTGCATTAGATAAAAAAAAATATTTCTTGTCGTAATATATATTTTCTTACATGTATAAAATATTAAAGATCCACACAATCATTAAGTTGAACAATTAAATGACAAAAGCTCTGTTTAGGCAATTATATATGATGGATTTGATTCTAGACTACGGTAAGGTAAAATCCTCCTTTATTAAAGGGAAAAAAAAAGGCCCACACAATCAAACACAAAAATACAATTGATACTGCTCTGATACAGTGCTTTTCTTTGCCATGGCTATGGCCAAAATTGGTGTGGTAGTGTAGTTATTGCTTCTTTTTTCATCACGTTCGCTGATGAAGAATCATCTCCCTCACCTCACCATCCTAGCCAATATCTACATCGTGCTCATCAACACCATGCTCATCTACCTTATTTTTCTAGCCACCAACACCGCTACCCTCTACATTGTCATGTCCCTGTCCATTTTAACATGCTCTTTTCATCACTTTGTCATCTACAAACTTCACACTCTGTCTAACCACTACACACAGTCCCATTATCCAACATCTCTCTTTTTACTCCTATCTCTGCCATGGAATCAATTGCAAACAAGATCCAGTTCCCCATTAACCATGACTAGGAGGATAAGGAAAGGATCCAAAGTGGTGTGCCATGGTCGATTCATTGTTCGATCATGGTTATAAGTGATTAGGATCTTCATGTCTAGGGTTCATCTCTCCTTTAACTAAACTCAGAATTAGATTTCGTTCACTTGATAAAAGTAAGAGTCAAGGTTGCTGATGATCCCAATATTAGTAATATGCCCTAGGCTAATTGTGTAATAACCATACTTCGACTTTGTCATATTCCTATTTTATTAATAAAAAGGCATTTTCATAATCACTGGCTAATTCTAATATTATCCTTGATTAGTTAATTCTACCTAAGGCCATTAAGTATGTGACTTAATAGTAAAACTCTTAGGTGATACCTGAATTCTAATCTAAATATCCTCAGTCGATCATTGTTGTGGGAACAACAATGAATAAAGACTAGTATGAGGTTGACTGATGATTATATTTTACTGATCATGTATATGAGATATTGAGTCAAACTCATAGGTACATATTTAGAGAAATGATGTACTGGATCGACCCACTATGAGAATACTACAGGGATAATTTTCATAAGTAATTCTTATCACAGTAATATTATTTGAGTCCTCTAACCTGAAATCACCATGATTTCCTGCATGATGAGTTTTGTATTTTGACACATCCCTACATCATCTTTAACCGAATGATAAAATAGGTTATGATTTGGTATAGAATGAGTTATGCGAGGAATGTGAGTGATTGACATGGAATTTGTCCCTCAATTATTTTGAGAAGATATCTATGGACCCCTTGATAAGTTAGACTAAAGCGAAATGCATGGCCATGCTAGAATGAGCTAGAATGAGTTGATAAAGAGTTATCAGTATTAGATAAAGAGTTATAAATATCAGTCTATTTGGGATCAAGAAATAATATGATTGAACTATATAAGGATGACATAAACCATGTCTTATGTTCAACCAAGATATCGTGTGACAAAAGGACTATACTACACACTATGTATTAGGTTATGTCAGATTATCGACCTTCACATAACTTGGGTAGTCATAATGTCTTGCTAGAGGCCACTTATGACTTGTGTGCTAAAATGGAAATCTTAGGCCCATTGTCAACATTGTGTGAACTTACAGGTTCGCACATTTAGAACAAGCCCAAAATAGACTTGGGTTGATTAACCTAGTAATAATCTCTCTAAAAAAATAAATGAATGAATATATATATATATATGTATGTATGTATGTATTTATATTTATTTATTTATTTTCTTATTTAAAGTAAATGTTATTTTAAATAAATAAAAATTAATTCTAATTTTAGAATTAGAATCAAAGTAGAAATAGAAGTCTAAACTTACTAAAACTGTTTTTGGTAAGTAAAGGGTTTGAGAAACCCTAAATGAGATGCCTATATATACGTCTCATTCCTAGGGTTTTTATAGCCCCATTCTCCTTCTTCTTCTTTTACTTCTTCTGTGGAAAGAAAACACACAGAGATAAAAAATAAGTGAGACTTAAAAGATGCTATCACACCTATATTATTTTGGGATACCTTGTTCATATAGGTACCGGTAGAGAGCATGGCTTTTTGGTGGCGCCTCAATCCGAAAAGACCTATACGAAAAACTCGAGGTATAGTGTCACCGAAGTGAACCCCCTATCCTCCTTTTAACCACCTTGCCACAAGATCATCTTGGTGAGTTTTTGGAATCCCTCTTTAATTGATTTATTCGAATTACATGGATCCTGTGAGGGTTTTATGATTAAAAATTTTTAATTTTCGCTGCATTTTGCATCTTGAAAACCCAACAGTGGTATTAGAGTCACTTGTAATTTGATTAGATTGATTATATGATATATGTGATATATACATAAGATGTGAAAAACATGTTTTGAAATATATGTGATATATTTGATTTTGAAAATTGTTTTCAAAATTTCAAGTGAATGTTTTTTTGTAACGATTTAATTAGTCTATATCAAAAAATATTACATACATTAATCTTGGTTGATTAATATGATTAAAGAAAGATTTTTATTGAAACCACTATTTTTGTAAATCTAAAATCAGGTGTACAAGGGCGCACAACTATGTGGCTAAGAGCACACAACTGTGCCTCCTTTGAAATATAAAGAATAAGTCTCACGCACGGCTATACACACCCTAGCACACAGCTATGCCTATGAGCACTTTTTGAAGCATACAGTGGCACATGGTCGTATCTAAGTGCATGTCTGCAAAGTACAAATTGATGTGTGTAATTTATACACGTATTTTGAGTTGAATTTTAATGAATATTGAATAATAAATTGGTTTAATTTGGGTATAATTTGAGTTTGATTGAGAAATATTATAGATTCCTATTTTATTTAGGATTTTATTATTTTTGGTTTAATTCTAGTCAAATAAGTAACTTCATTTGAAAGCCTAATTAGTTTTCCTTTTTTGTAGGAAAGCTTAAAAAGGAATTCCAAGGAAGTTAAGGATTTGTCTAACACTACTTCAACACCGGAGGTGTTCAACCAGTGTGATGATCTGAAATTTTAGCTTTAAGTTATGCGTTGCCATGCTGAAGTGGTGTGCAACCGGTGCTGCCTATTGGAATCTTGACATAAAAAGTTGCGTGCCCATATTGAAGTAATGCTAAAGTTGTGTCAGCACAAAAAAGTTTCCTTTTGCAACAAGGACTTGAGAATTCAAAAAGAATTAGGTTTTCTACCAAGCTTTTCTATAAAAAGGGGATGTTAGAGAATTAATTCCACATCCTTGGAAGCCGAAGATTGAAGAGGAGTCACAAGATTCAAGAGATTTATTCATACTTTCTTCTTCTTTATCTTTTATTCTTTTGATTGTTGCCACAATTATATGTGGATAAACTCTTTTTAGGGTTTAGGTTGGGAGTAACTATTCTTTGATGTGATTGAACATAAATCTTTATCATTTAATTTGATTTTTAATTAATTTTATGAGTTTCATGTCTTGTATTCAATTAAGGGCCCGATTGATTGCATGTTTATGGGTAGATTCACCAACGAGAGTTAGGGGAATTTATAAGTTTAAGACTCATAGAACTTAGACCACTTAACCACGAAAGTAGGCAAGCTCTACGAGGAACCATGACAGTAGACAAGGGTCTATGGTGGTAAATTAATTGTTAAGCAGCTTAATGAGTTAGGATTAATTTCTTAATCACGAGAGTAGGTTAAATCTTAATCTTAACATGCTTAATTGAACTCGAGAGAGTCTATAGGTATTTTAGAATAATTACCCTTAACTAAAATCAATGTTTTGTTAGTTAAAGTGTTCATGATCGGATTGGAATAGTGAAACTAAACTTAAGCTGTAAACTTTTAATCATTTGATTTTTAATTTAATTTTGATTGTTGTGTTATTTAATTTCTATTTCACTTTTATTCAATTTGCTAGCTAAGATAATAAGTAAAAATATTGGTACTCAATATACAATCCTTGTGGGAATGATAACTCTTTATACTACAATTCATGATCCGTGTGCTTGCAGGTTTTGAATGCAATAAGTTTTTAGCATGTGTACTATGTTTGACATCACATTTACATTCTCTCCCAAAAACAACACCATTTTGACACCTCAGTGACACCGCGGTGTCGCTCTTCCTGCAACACTTCATATTCAAATTGAATTCCACACAAGATCGACACACCAATGTCCAATCTTAGCACCACTTTGACACCACTTTTGTACCCCGATGTCGCGTCCTTTAAACCCAATTTTCACCCATTTCAACTCTCGCCGCCAAGCACACCTTTCTTTTATTTTTTTCCCTTTTTTTCTCTCATTTTTTTTTTATTCACTACCCCACAAATCCTATTTTTGTCATGATCTCACTACTTAATCCTAGTGAATCAAAAATCCACTCCCCACTTAAGAAGAGACCACGCACAACCTCAAGCACACATGAAGCAATCACGATGATGTGCGATTCATCTTCTTCCTCCCTCCACTCAATTTAGGGTAGTATTTCTCTTTTCATTTAGTATTTATCTTTTCATTTTTGTTTTTTTTTTCATTTTTGCTCTTGCATGTGTTTTAGTCATTGAGGACAATGATAATGATAAGTGTAGGGGAGGGTGCCTTTTGCATTTTCATTTCATATTTTTGTTCTACTATTTTAGTTTCTCATATTGTATAACCACATTGCATTTATATAGTTTATATTCTAATTAATTGCTTTTACATACAAAAAATAATAAAATATTTTTTTTTTAATTTTCATTAACCTTCAACTCAATTTTTCTACATTTTAGTTGGGCTTGTCCTTAAAATTTTTATTTTGTTTTTGTGTAAAATTGATGCTCGATTGCAAGTAGAGAACAATAGTGTATGAGTTTGCATTCTCAATTCAACTATCAAAATATTGAATGGTTTATTAATTAAGATGGTTGTACGTGGTCATTACGTATGAAAATTTTAGTTTTTATAACCTAAGCATGAACTTGGAGATTGAATTTAAGAATGACTTTGGAAGAGAGTGCATTTTGGTTTGTAATTCTAAAAAAAAAATCTCTCTTTTCTCAAGTAAGAGCAGTGCCTAAGTTTAAATTTTTACATGCTCTGAATCTACTCCAATGCTCTAATTAGAGTATGAGTATCCAAAGGACCCACCCACTTAGCAGTATCCACGCTTAGTAATACAGGAACGGCGGGGGATGACTAAGAGTGGAAAGAATTGAAAAGAGAGAATAAAAAATGGTGAGATGGAGCATAAAATGCACTCACCAAGAAAAAAAGAAGGAAAAAAAAGAGAAGAAATGAAAAAATGTTGTGAAATGGAGTGTAAAACGCATTCACAACCAAAGTTTTGATTAAAAGAGTTATAGACCTTAATGTTTCTTTTTTAGAGTTATATTCATTGGATTTCAAATAGTTATGCGTTTGGGTTGTGATTAGTAAATTGTTCATCTATGATGTATTTTTGGCCGATTATCTTCTTTAGTAAATAATTTTCAGTCTCGATATTATCGGTTTGCATGTCTTAGAAGCTAAGTCTTTGGTTGCAGTTGAGCTTATTCTTTAAATTTCAAATTTGATTTTTGCTTGAGGACAAGCAAAGCTTAAGTGTGGGAGAATTTGATGTGTGTAATTTATACATGTATTTTGAGTTGAATTTTAATGAATATTGAATAAAAAATTAGTTTAATTTGGGTATAATTTATGTTTGATTGAGAAATATTATAGATTCCTATTTTATTTAGGATTCTATTATTTTTTGTTTAATTCTAGTCAAATACGTAATTTCATTTAAAAGCCTAATTAGTTTTCCCTTTTTGTAGGAAAGCTTAAAAAGGAATTCCAAGAAAGTTAAGGATTTGTCTGACACCACTTCAACACTGGAAGTGTTCAACCAGCATGACGATATGAAATTTTGGCTTTAAGTTATTCGTTGCCATTCTGAAGTGGTGTGCAACTGGTGTTGCCTGTTGGAATCTTGACTTAAGAGCTGCGTGCCCATGTTGAAGTAATGCTGAAGTGGTGTCAGAATAAAAAAGTTTCCTTTCGCAACAAGGACTTGAGAATTAAAAAAGAATTGGGTTTTCTACCAAGCTTTTTTATAAAAAGGGGATGTTAGGGAATTAATTCCACATCCTTGGAAGCCGAAGATTGAAGAGGAGTCACAAGATTCAAGAGATTTATTCATACTTTCTTCTTCTTCATCTTTTATTCTTTTGATTATGTTTTTTATTATTGCCACAATTATGTGTGGATAAACTCTTTTTAGGGTTTAGGTTAGGAGTAACTATTCAATGATGTGATTGAACATAAGTCTTTATCATTTAAGTTGATTTTTAGTTAATTTTATGAGTTGTTCTTCATGTTTTGTATTCAATTAAGGGCCCAATTGATTGCATGTTTATGGGTAGATTCACCAATGAGAGTTAGAGGAATTTATCAACTTAAGACTCATAGAACTTAGACCACTCAACCATGAGAGTAGGCGAGCTCTCCAGGAAACCATGATAGTAAATAGGGGTCTATGGTGGTAAATTAATTATCAAGGAGCTTAATGAGTTAGAATTAATTTCTTAATCATGAAAGTATGTTAAATCTTAATTTTGACATGCTTAATTGAACTCGAGAGAGTCTTTAGGTATTTTAGAACAATTACCCTTAACTAAAATCAATGTTTTGTTAGTTAAAGTGTTCGTGATAAGATTGGAATAGTGAAACTAAACCTAAGCTCTAAACTTTTAATCATTTGATTTTTAATTTAATTTTGATTGTTATGTTTATTTAATTTCTATTTCACTTTTATTCAATTTGATAGCTAAGATCACAAGTAAAAATATTGGTACTAAATATACAATCATTGTGGGAACGATAACTCTTTATACTGCAATTCACGATCTGTGCGCTTGCGGGTTTTGAACGCAACACAGATGCAAAGGTTAATGGCATTCTTGTTCAAGTGTTGAACAAAATTAACATGTTTTGAACATATTAGTAAAAATATAGTATGATTACAATGGTTTAGGGTTTAAGGATCGCCGCAAGGGTGTTGCGCCTTGGACCCCACTAGGGGCGCTACCTCTTGACCCGGTATGGATTCGCCACATAATTCATTCTTATGAGTTTAATATGAAATGTATGGTCCATGGAATGGCCCTTAAAACCAATGTGACTGAATTTTTGTTATTCATTTTTATGGGTTGTAATTTATTAAATACGGTGTACAAGTCATTTTTCTTTTGTTGTAATTTTATTTTATTAATTAGTAATATAATAGTATAGGTTGTAACTTTTCATATAACATAAATCAAGAACCAACATGGAGATAAGAAATGGAGGCCAAGGATGGAGATCCAAGGTGGAGACTTAAAGTGGAGATCCAAAGTGAAAGAGTCAAGATGAAGGATGTCTTTTACCTAGAATTGACTATTGATCTTCATATTGGCTTATAAAGATCACTCTAGATTTGGGCCATACTATGTCACGTTTACTTTATTATTATGTTATGTGTGTGAAGCTATGCATGAGATGCCATGTATATATAGAATATAATTATAACTAGATAAGATAAAAAGGAACCATCATTCAATATTAAGTCACAATAATGCCTCCCATAAATTCAATACTTGTCAAGCCTTAGATTACAATATATGGGCCTGCCAAAGCAGGTTGTATTAAGTCATCCGAGGAAGGCAAGTCAGATAATGGTGCTATCTAAACATTTGATATGGTTTGACCTAGCTAAATTATCAAAATAGTTTTGGACCTAAGGCATTATATGGGATTTTTAGCCAGGACATACGATGTCAAATTCCATACCTTTCCAAGAGTTACATGAGATATAATTGGTAAGAGTTACCTACCTAAATAACTATACTTTAAGCGATAAGCCAAAGCTTACTTAGAGTATAGTGAAATATGGATCTTGGCCCACCAACATTTACAAAGTAAATCTGAGGGTTGTTAATTTAAGTGAATTTTGTGGGATTTATAATTATGACTCATTAAAATAATTTGATAAAATACTGAGTACACTGCATATATATTTGTTGTAGATAATTTCATTAAACACAACATTTAATTTGTCACTGTGATCAATCCTTGATAAGGATAAGCTTAATGGGACTAGCTTCTTTAACTGGTACATAAACTTAAGAATTATTCTTAAGCAAGAGGGGAAAAGAATATATCCTTGATCAACCTGTCTCTGATGAACTAGTTGTTAATGCTCCTAGAGCTCAAAATGATGCTCATATTAAGAATCTTAATGATTCTATTTATGTCACTAGCCTCATGCTTAGATACATGGAATTAAATCTTCAAAAATAATTGATGGAGATGGATGCTTATACCATAATAGGCCATTTCAAGGAAATGTTCCAATAGAAGGCTAGAATTGAAAGTTTTAGCACCATAAAAGCATTACATTCTTACAAGTTGACTGTTGGCAGCTCAGTGGCTCCTCATATTCTTAAGATAAAAGGTCATCTTAAAGATCTGGAAAGGCTTGGTCTTAAGATCGAACAAGAATTGGCCATTAATATTATTCTCCAGTCTTTGTTAGAAACATATGATGGATTTGTTATGAACTATAACATGCATGGCATGAACCAAATTATTTTCTAATTGCATGGGATGCTTAAGACTATTGAGAAGAACATCAAGACTACCAAAGATGTTCTAATGGTCAATAAAAGGAAAGGTATGAAAAGGATGGGAAAGGGTAAAGGCAAAATTAAGGCTTTTAAAGGCTTTTAGAAACCTAAGCCCAAAACTACACCTCAAGCAAAATCACTTAAGAAGGGAACATGTTATTTCTGTAATGAGCTAAGCCATTGAAAAAGAAATTGCAAGCTCTATTTGGATGATCTGAAGAAGAATAAAGGTAGTGCGACTACCTCTTCAAGTATTCTTGTTATAATAGTCAATTTATCTACTTCTGATTCTTGGGTATTAGATACCGATTACGGATCTCACATTTATACTAATGTGCAAGGTCTAAAAGGGAGTAGAATCTTGGCTAAAGGCAAGGTGGACCTACGGGTTAAAAATGGAGAAAAGGTTACTGCTTTAACTGTAGGAACTTATGAGTTAACTTTGCCTAATGGATTTGTTTTAAGTTTGAAAAATATTTTTATGTACTATTATGAGCAGGAATATTATTTCTATTTCTTGTTTGGACAAGAATGGTTTTGAGTTTATTCTTAGGAATAATAAATGCTCCATTTATTATGATAATGTTTTCTAAAGATATGCTTCACAAACTCATGGTCTTTATGTTTTAAATATTGAAGACACTAATGAAATGTCCATCTATAACATTAATACAAAGAAGTTTAAATCTAATTATTTAAATAGAACTTACCTTTAGCATTATCGTTTAGGCCATATAAATAAGAAACACATTTCAAAGCTCCACTAACATGGACTTTTGAATTCATTTGATTTTGAATCATTTGAAACTTATGAATCTTATTTGGTAGGAAAAATGACTAAGACACCCTTTACTAGACACAATGAGAGGGTTAATGACTTATTGGGCCTTATTCATTCTGATCTATGTGGTCAATTAAGTTCCACTGCTAAAGGAGGTCATCAATACTTCATTACTTTCACAAATGATTTCAGTAGATGTGTGTAAACGGCAGGGTTTAGCACATGTCCAAGATTTTAGCAACCACGACACTGTTTAAGCCTAGGGTCCCAGGGAACACACTACTATATCATAAAGACATAGCGTGGAGATGAGGAGTCGCCACCCAGGGTAATAACTGGGATAAATCGAAGGTGGTGGTAACTCAATTCTCTAAAAAAGTTAGCACCACAACCAAAAAATTCTGGGAACGGAATACCAACTTCTTTTAGTCTCATGTTCTTTAAAATTAGTTTAAGAATTACTATATTATTCTCTAATTACATGCAATTTCATATTAAACCATGTTTTAGCAATCAACACCCAAGGCAACTAGTCATGAAATTACACGTAAGAAATACATTCATACAAGGCAAAACATCCCTAAGTCTAAACTATATCGATTTTAATTTAAGTTAGCTAAGTCTACATTTTATTTACAAGTGAAATGGAAACTAAAGATGAGCCTACCATTTTTATTAAATTAGTGATCTTAAATCTACAAATTTTAATTCTAAAGAGAATGGACTTAAGTCTATCAAATTTTAAAAGAAAATGAAAATGAATTAATGGGCCTAATTCTAATTAATTTTTAACTAAATGAAATGAAGCCTAAAATCTACCAATTATGGAAAAATGTTTTAATGGGATGAGCTATGTCTAAAGTTAATTTTAAGTTAACCCAAAGTAAGCCTAAAGTTTTAGAATTAGTTAAACCTAAAACCAGTTTTAAAGCCTATTATTAATGAGTTTAACTTAAGCGTGGGCTTGGGGCAAAAAACGAATAAAAAACACAAAATAAGTCCAAACAAATAAAATAAACAATTAAAACATTAATACAGTGATTTCTAACCTTAATTTTAGTTACATGGAACCTAAAATTAATTTAAAGCCACCATTGATTTTATTAGGGTTTTACCAAATTAAACCTAATTTACTAACCAATTTTAAAGTGTAGAAATATAAAGTTTTCACTATATTCTCATTATTAGGGCTATTATAACCTACGTATAATAATAATAATTACATGCCCAAAAATCAAAATAAATACACAATGCAAATACCATAAAAACACAAAAATAAAATAAAACAAAACAAAACTCAAAAAACCTAATACTACGTGAAAGTACAAAATTTAATCTATGGCATTCCATGGATCTTCATAGGTCCTCCATGGTTTTTGTTCTCCACAGTGAATTCATGTCACCCCATCCATAATCATAAACACAAAAATAAATAAAGATTAGTAATTAAAAAAATTAAAATTAAAATTAAATCAAATCAAATCAAAATAAAATAATCAAACAAAATAAGAAGAGAAAGAAGTAGATGAAGAGATTACTTGATGGATGCAATATTAATTTCCCTCAGAAGAGATGATCACCGATTTATGGAAGCCTATGGCTTTTTTTTTTTGTCTGTCAGTTTTAGTTTTTATTTGATCTGATTGATGGTCAAGAACAAGAAAAATGTACGTGAAAAACAAAAGAGAAGGCTGCATTATTTAGCATATGACTAAAATCAGAAAACTAGGGCAAAGAATTAAGAAGTTAGGAGCCTCCCTCTTCTCTCCGTAAAAAAATTTATTTATAAAGGCAAAGAAGATAATAAAATAAAACAAAATAAACCTAACCCTAACGATCTGATATGTGACTTATTAAGAATTATCACATTAAATAACTAAATAAATAAATAAACAAACAACGTAAAAAAATAAAATAAATAAAAGATCATAAATTGGCCAACAACTTGGCCATTTCGCGTGATAAATTTACGTGAATTGAACTCTGTGGCCATTACATGGCCAAATTAATTTGTTTTGGCCATTTGGGCCAACATTGGCTCATGCAATGTAAATTTATGGCCACTTTAGCCATTCATCCAATTTTAAAACAAATTCAACCGAAGTTGGCCATTTGAGCCAATCTTCGGCCCTTTCTTTTTTTTTTTTGAATTTTTTACTTTTTATTTTCTTTTGAAAATTTATTTTGAATTTATTAAAAATATAAATAAAATTTAAAATGAGTCCTAAAATTAATTTACAATTTAGTTTAAAACTAATAAATCTAATCCAATAAATTTAATTTCACAGTTAATTTTCATTGTTGGGTCCTCTATCGCATCCATACTCTAGACTATCCCGAAATTGGGTGCTTACAGTTGCCTCCCTTTATCGCTGTTTGCTTGACAAATTGCGACAAAGAAAATAAGCACAAAATTTCAAAAGTAAAGAGTTAGGATACTTACCTCTGTGTCTTTAGACTTCTGTTTATGATCGATGCTTATGATGTTGTATAACATCATGTAGAATGCTAAAGCAAATTTCATTATAATCCCTATGGGATGTCTAATGAAAAAGTGATTTGAAAATGCGTTATAATTCTTGTAAAACGTCTATCAGTAATGCTATAACTACCGTGTAGTGTCTAGTTGATTGCACTATATTCCCTATGGGACATCTAGTGAAGTGATTTGAAGAAATTAACTATATTTCCTATGGGATGTCTAGCTATGTGATAAAGTTCACTATATTCCCTGTTGGACGTCTAGCTAAGTGATTTGAAGAAATTAGCTATATTCCCTGTGGGACGTCTAGCTATGTGATAAATTTCACTATATTCCCTGTGGGACATCTAGCAAAGTGATTGATAAATTTTGCTATATTCCGTGTGGGATGTCCAATGAATGTGATTTGAAGAAATTAGTTATATTCCCTAAGGGACGTCTAGCGAATGTGATTTGTAGAAATTATCTATATTCCCTATATGACGTTTAGCTATGTGATAAATTTCGCTATATTCCCTGTGGGACGTCTAACTATGTGATGAATTTTGCTATATTCCATGTGGGACGTCTAGCGAAGTGATTTGAAGAAATTAGCTATATTCCCTCTGGGACATCTAGCTATGTGATAAATTTCACTATATTCCCTATGGGACGTCTAGCGAATGTTATTTGAAGAAATTAGCTATATTCCCTGTAGGACATTTAGCTATGTGATAAATTTTGCTATATTCCCTGTGGGATGTCTAATGAATATGATTTGAAGAAATTAGCTATATTCCCTATGGGACATCTAGCTATGTGATAAATTTCGCTATACTCTCTATGGGACGTTTAGCGAAGTGATTTGAAGAAATTAGCTATATTCCCTATGGGACGTCTAGCAAATTGTGTTTGGTAAATTTCGCTATATTCCCTATAGGACATTTAGCGAAAAATAATTTTAAAAATGTACTATAACTATCAGGCAAAATATGTTATAACCTATGTGTGGCATTAAGCAAGATGTGCTATGATGTCAAGCAAAATGTGCTATATGACCAAAATGTGGTGTTAGGCAAAATATGACATATGCCTAATATATATGGCATCAAGCAAAATGTGCTATATGACCAAAACATGATATTAGGCAAAATGTGCCATGAGATCAAGCAAAATGTGCTATGGGGCATTAGGCGATATGTTCCATGTGACTGCATTACGCAAAATGTGTTATATGTCCAATATGTGGTGATAAGCAAAATATGTTATAGGATCACAATGTGGTGCTAGATAACATGTATTGTGTGACCAATATGTGGTGACAGGCAAAATGTGTCATGTGACCAATATCTAGTGATAGGCAAAATGTGCCATCAAGCAAAATGTGCTATAATTGTCATGCCAAGCAAAAAGTATTGTGTAGAATTGTTGTAAAGAAAAATGTGCTTCTGTAAGGGAAATACCATATAGCCACTTGTGAGTTTTAAGTGAATGTATGATGCCATTCTTGAAACACACATTATGAGTGCAATTATGGGATTCATGCAAAAGTAGTTGTGATGCACACTTGGGGTTCATGCCAAGATGACCCTAAAAATGCCTAAGAATGAGACACACTCATAATAATGATATGTAAGCAAACACATGTAATGTACTTTATATGCAATTAGGTGCATGGAAATGCAATGTTGCAATTTTGACCATGTTTCGCCTATGTTGGATATATGTTCTTCTGAATTTGCAATTCCTTGCGTATTTGTCAAGGTGTTTGTCACGCAGGTAATATTCTGATAAGCGATTGACATTTGATATCTTTCCCATTCTCATTATTGTGTTGGTGCCTTTCTCCTTCTTCATTATGCTCTTTTGCTTTCCCTTCACAATTTATGGGAGTAGGTTTTCCTTTTGCTGAAGCTCCAGGTGATATTCCAGATGAGGCTTTAGAGATGAATGTTGAGTCTGAGGAGCCTGAGACTCCAGTCCCTTCATGTTGCCAGGATGATGCTTTTGCAAATACCATTGTCGGTGATATTCCTTTATTGGATTGATCCATAATTTACTAGGCTACTCCATTCCAGAGTCTTATTGAATAATAAGTTCACATTAATAGCTTTGCAGTTCCTACTTTTACTCCTTCAGATGCTTCATATATGAATACTCTGGCTACTTTCCTCCACTTTTACAATACTAATTTTGAATGTTAGTAGCAGAATATTTATACAATCTTATATAGGCTTAAAGACTTTTATTATGCTAATTTTGAATGTTAGTAGCAGAATATTTATACAATCTAATAAGGGCAAAAATGAGCACATTCATTACATCACATGGCATAACTCCTATTATCAGCTAATCCTTTTGGATTTTCTAACTGAATATTTTTATCTTACTTTTATTTCCCTAATTTTTATCTGACTAGCCCTTTGCAGGTTTTCTAATCACGAGATCCTCTTCTTTATTATTTTCCCTAATTTTTCCTTGCCAGCACTTTATGGGTTTTCTGAACAACGGAAATGTCTTAATTTTTGCCTGACTAGCCTTTTCAAGTTTTCTAGCCAGCGGACTTTTATTTCTTTATTTTTTTATTTTTTATTCACTTTTTAAAGGTGGTATTTCTTAAGATAATCTGAATTGATAGGCTCTGTAAACTCATTTCCTTCTAGATTCGATACCATTGCATCACCTTCTATAGAATTTATCTCACCAAATAAGGGTTTTTTCCAGTTTAGCTTGAACTTTACTTTTGGATCTAACACCATAACCCTTTGCTTATTTTAAAACTAGATCTCCAACCTTTATTTTTCCAAGTTTTACTTTCTTGTTGAATGTCCTAATTATCCTTCATCGATTCTCTTGAATGTGGAATGAAACATCTCTTCTTTTTTAAAGACTTAATTTTCTATATGTAACATTGTTGCTTCACTTCCATACATAGGTAAAAATAGTATTTCATCTGTTGAAGCGCACACCGTGGTCCAATATCTCCATAAAGTAAATGGAAGATGCTCAGTCGGATCTTCAAAAGGATTTTCATGACGTTCTCATTAGTTACCTCAATTGCTCTGCTTGCTTACCTAAGGTTAGTATAATGGAGACTTGTGATGTCGATCCTATATTTCTGTAATAAAGCTGTTGTATTTGTCTGGAACTATATATGAGAGTTTTCTTTATAAACTTGAGCAACTATTTTTGCCCCCAATGTCCATGTAATGCAATTGGCTTTATTATTCTTTCCTACTCATTTTGGTTTAAGTCACGAAAGCTTCTGCCCAACTGGCCTTACTTTTGGAACAAATGGCAATAAAGTGTTATGCAATTCTTTTATTTTTGGCCTTTGCATGTCTTTATAAGATCAAGCAAATGCTACCCTTGTTTTTTTCTTTTTTTCTTTTTTTCTCTCAATTTTTCCTCTCTTCAGGAGTTACATCATATGATATATGAATATTCTTTGAATTTTTATTTGTGCCCATAATGAATGTATCTAATTGAATTGAACTTATATCAAACATGCATATGTGGTCAATATTATAATGCATAGTACCATCAGGATGCACATCACATAAGTAAGCTAAATTAGAATTCATATCATCAATCACTAAAGTAACAAGATTATTTTGACTAGATGCTAAAGACGCTAAGTCTAATAATAGCTCTTCTTCAGGTGGCAGATATAACAACTAGTCTTGCATTTCCTCAGTGACTTCTTCAATCACCTCTTTGGCAAAGCTACGAGCTTCTTACTCTTCTTTTCATTCTTAGAGGCATCAAGAGATTTCTCTTTGCTAATTCCATAGTTGATCACTATTACAGCTAGGGATGGTACATTTATCCAGCTAGAGCTTGTTTCAGTTCATCTTGAATCATAGCTTTCATGTCGTCCATTAAAGCTCCCTTAATGTCCTCCAAGGTTCAGTTTCCTCCCAGTTATTGTTCCATTTCTTCTATTTACTAAGTTAGAGTTGGGTTTGGTGGTGCTTTTAGGTAGAGCAGGTTAATAGAACTTTTCTCTAATTTGCTAAGGATCTCTTTTGCTATTGACTGCGGACTTCAAATGGTTCTCTCTAGTCTGCCACCTCAACGTTTCCAAACATAGAATGACCCAGATGAATCTATGATGGCTGCAAAATAAGGTGTTAGTATGATGCGTGATCTATATGTATGCATGTATGCATGATGCACGTGTTATGCAATAAGTAGCAAGTAACAGGTAACAAGTTAAATGTATAACATACATCCATCCAACCTTATTTCTCTTACACACACCTTCAATTGTGAGTCTCTTTTCCTAGAATTTTTGGTCTTGGCCTTAATATCGACAGGGGATATCAAGAACTAACATGCATGTCAAATCTCTCAAAGCAATAAAAGCATAGAAATAACATTTCTAGGTATAAAAGCTAAGCCCAATCTTTATTAGCCCAAACAGGTTTCTAAAGTATGGGCTTGGGCTTTTATAAATAGAAATACCTCATGGCAACAAACATAAGAAATTTGGGTAAATCTTAGAGGAAGTTACTATGCCACTATACGTGCTCAGTTTGGTGGAAAAGTTAAGGCCCTCTTAGCAAGATGCCCTCCTTTAAAACTTGAGTTACAAGCCAAAGTCAGAGGGGCCCGGTGTCCTTTGCAAACTTGAGAGAAGACTACCTCTCTTTAAGACTTGGGTCACAAAATCGGTCAGATGAGCCTGGTAATCTCTCTTGAATCGAGTTAAGGCTAAGAGTAATGGTTAGCCAATTTACAATCTCATGAAGCTAGTGGAATCAAGGGATTATAAACCAACACCATTGACTAATAGGGACATGTAAAAATGAATGGAAGAATAAAATAATAATTAATAAAATAATTTTAAAGAACACAAGTAGAATCAGTATCTCTTATCCCCAGTGGAGTCACCACTGTAGATGACGGGGTTTAGCGCGCGTCCAAGATTTTAGCAACCATGACATTGTTTGAGCTCAAGGATCTAGAGAACACACTACTATATCACAAAAATATGGCATGGAGATGAAGAGTCACCACCCAGGGTAATAACTGGGACAAATCAAAGGTGGTGGTAACTCAATTCTCTAAAAAAGTTAGCACCACAACTAGAAAATTTTGGGAATGGAATACTAACTTGTTTTAGTCTCATGTTCTTTAAAATTAGTTTATGAATTAATATCTTAGTCTCTAATTACATGCAATTTCATATTAAACCATATTTTAGCAATCAACACCTAAGGCAACTAGTCATGAAATTACACATAAAAAATGCATTCATACAAGGTGAAATGTCCCTAAGTCTAAACTATATTGATTTTAATTTAAGTTAGCTAAGTCTACATTTTATTTATAAGTGAAATGGAAACTAAAGGTGGGCCTACCATTTTTATTAAATTAGTGAGCTTATATCTATAAATTTTAATTCTAAAGAGAATGGACTTAAGTTTATCAAATTTTAAAAGAAAATGAAAATGAATTAATGGGCCTAATTCTAATTAATTTTTAATTAAATGAAATGAAACCTAAAATCTATCAATTGTGGAAAAATGCTTTAATGGGCTGAGCTATGTCTAAAGTTAATTTTGCCTTTGGTTTAATTCTATATGATGTTGTGATGAAGATGATATATGTTTGGTATGTATGATCATCTGGAGTTTATGGCAAAGTAGAAACTCTTTAGTGTGCCATAATATTCAGACAATGAATTCTTATATTATCTCCACGGCTTGAGATTTGCTTTCCTATTGGAAGGAAGCTCAGCTAAAAGTGGATCTCTCATATCAGTTATCCCCTACTGTTATGACTACTCGGTGGCAGAACCCTGTGTAAGGACTTTTCAAGTGTAACACTGATGTTGTTGTTTTTCCATCGGGTGTGGGTCTTGCTTGTTTGTTACGTGATCACTATAGTGCTTTCGTTACTATGAGGCTCATATTTTGGTCAGGTGTTTTTTATCTCAAAACTGTGAAAGCGCTTAGTTGGCTACGTCAAAAGTGCATGCTGCCAGTCCCGATTCATCCTTGGTAGAGTAGCACTGCTTGGTTGTACGGTCCGATGAAAGGACGGTGTTGCACAGATAATTTTCTTGTTAAATCTGATGCTTTATTTGTGGTCCTTGAGGTGAAATCTCACTCTCATGCATCTTTTGAGGTTGGATTAGTCACCAGGGATTACATTGATCTTATTTTTGAGTTTTAGAATGTGTCTCTTCAGTTTGTTAAACGGACAGCTAACCAACCTGCTCATCTATTAGGTAAGTGTAGACGGCGGGGTTTAAGCGCATCCAAGTTTATTGCAATCGCAACACTATTTGAGCTTAGGGCTCTAGGGAACACACTAACCACTGTCATAAAGACATGGCGTGGAGATAAGGAGTCACCACCCAGGGTAATAACTAGGACAAATCAAAAGTGGTGGTAACTCGATTCTCTAATACAAGCTAGCACCACAACCATGAGATCTGGATACGGAATACCAACTTCTTTTAGTCTTGTGTTCATTTAGAATTATTTTATGAATTACTATCTTATTCGCTAATTACATGCAATTTCATTAAACCCTAATTGAACATCCATCTAACTCTAAGGCAACCAATCCATGAAAAAGTATATAAAAAATGCATTTGAGGCGCAACATCCCTAAATCTAAACTATATTTGATTTTAATTTAAGTTAACTAAATCTACATATTTTATTTACAAATGAAATGGAACTAAAAATGGGCCTACATTTTGATAATTAGTGAGCCTAAATCTATTATTTTAATTCTAAAAGTGAGACTAAGTCTATTAAATTTCAAAAGAAAATGAAATAAATTAGTGGTCTTAATTCTAATTAATTTTAATTAAATGCAATGATCCTAAGTCTACAAATTATGAAAAAGGCTTTATTAATGGGCTGAACTAAGTCTAAGTTAATTTTATTTAACTAAAGAATGGGCCTCAAGTCTAAATTAACCTAAATGGGCCTAAGTTGTTTTTAATTAAATCTAAAACCAATTTTAAAGCCTATTAATTAAGTGAGTTAAAACCTATACGTGAGCTTGGGGCCCAAAACAAATAAAAATTAAAAAAGAAGCCCAAATAAATGAATAAACATACAAAATCATTCAAGTAATGATCTCTAACCCTAATTTAATTTCATGCATCCTAATTAACTGAAGTCATCATTAATTTTACTAAGGTATTTACCAAATGGGCCTAAGTTACTAATTGATTTTAACATGCAGAAAAATAAAGATTCTACTATTCTTCCCTCTACCGGGGCTATTACAATTCATACATATAATATTAATTACATACCCAAAAATGAATAAAAAACATAATACAAATATCACTAAAATACAAAAATAAAATAAAATAAACCTAAACTATGTGATTTTAACATGGATTAATCTATAGCATCCCAGAGCCTTCATGGATTTAGTTATTGACTCTCCACATTCACCACATGACTCATGTCACTCCCATTATTATGAGCATAAACATGAAAATAAAATCAATAAAGATTAGTGAGTAATTAAAATAAGAATAAAATTAAATGAAATCAAAATCTTAATAACATAATGAAATAGAATGAATAAAATAAAAGAAATAAAAGAATAAAAAACAATGATAAAGGATATGAATATATGTACAATAAATAAATGAAAAGCAAAATTAAAGAATAGATAA
>CATIWM010238978.1:0-26383 GCA_949671775.1 Mallotus repandus
AGTAAAACAATATTGAGAAAAAATAAATGAAAATAGTATAAAACAAAAAAAAATTGAAAAAAAAAGTATCAAGTAAAAAAGTTGAAAAAATCAGCAAAAAAAAAAAATGCTGAAAGAAAAAAACAATCTTAATGGATGGGGGAGTGAGCTATATTTAAAGAAAAAAATTTTAAAATATATTTTTGAAAGTTTTTTTCATTTTTTGTTTATTTATGTAAAGATCCCAAGAATATTTAGAATGAGAATTCTCAGATAATTAATTTTAGCTTTATATATATACTAGAAAAGTTACCTACATGTTTATGACCTCATTCAGTCAGCAATTGTCTGAATGATGGTGCATTAATAATAAGTGTTCTTATCTAAAAAAAAAAGAAAAACTACCTACACCTTGCTGCGAAATACACAAAAAATTAAATTTTATATAAAAATTTTTATAATTCACATGTCAATTATTAAATTTACACTTTCTTTTTTAAAATGAAGATTATTAAAAGAAAAAAGAAATAAATCAATGTGTCCATATAACTCATATCAAACATAGTTCAATAGAGCACAACATATAATCATATATTTTAATATTTACATTTAGTGATAAAAGCAATTAGCATAAGCATATTTAAATTTTAAAATATATTTTAAATAAATTATAGAAAAATTTCATCATATTTTCAAAAGAATTTCACACACACAAAAAATACTTTTAAATTTTTTCTCTCTCTCACATTTTTGTTATATAAATTTTTAATCTTTCACATTTTAGAAATATTTGTATCATTTTATTTAAAAATTAATTTATACTTAAATTAAGGATAAATATTTGATTAAAATATAAAATCATGTGCCAATAAATACTTGATCCAATGGTCAAAATTTTATACTGTAATTATTAAATTTTGAATTCAAGTTCTTATTTTTGCGTTCCAATTTAATTAAAAAATATTGATTTAAGGACTAAAATTTAACTATTTTAATATATACATTTGGGGACTAAATTTTGTTGAGAATTAATTTGTATTATTTAACTTTCATAAAAAAAAAAGAACTCAAATGTGAACATAGCAAAATAATTATGTAAATATCTTTTATCTAGATTTTTTTAAAATTAAAAATAAAAATAAGACAAAAGTTTGTGTGTGGTTTGCTTGATCATACTGAATCCTTCTACCCAAAAGTTTTTGACAGCCCTACTGAAGTGGTTCTTAGGCCGTACGGGGCTTGGATGAAGGCAACGGTGAGGAAAGGAGGCTCGAACATCGGTGAACGATGGCTTCGTTCAAGACCACCGCGAAAGGAGGTTGATGGTGGTGAGGACGCCATGTTTGTGGATTCTAGAAAATCATGGGATCATGGCAAAGATATGGGAAGTGAACGTAATAAGGGGAACAATAGTGGGAAGATGGACGTGGATATTGCCAAAGATAAAGGGATTCAAGGAGATCCAATTAGTCAACGTGCTGGCAAACAATCAATGAATATTAATGGAATAGAATCTGATGAGGGAGTGATTCTTGTTGATCCTAAAAGAAGACGTACAACTGATGAAGGGGGGTGTGTTGTTGAGGTTAGTGCGCTAGAGTCCAACCCAAGTGATGCAGATAATATGGATTCAAAAAACGTATCAGAGGCGGGTTCTGGACTCCAGACCCGCCTAGGCTCATGAGTACCATATCTTGGAATTGCCATGGGCTGGACAACCCACCAACAATTCAAACTTTGAAGGATCTTGTCCAATTAAAGAGGCCTAAGCTTTTGTTTTTAATTAAAACTCTTGCTATACTAAAAGGGTTCAGAGCATTCAAAGGATGTTGGGGTATGAGGGTTTACACGTTGTCGATTATGATGGGCACAGTGGCGGGTTAGCTTTGCTTTAAAGGGATATGCATAAGATGAAGATTCTAGGTTATTCCTCTAATTTTATTGATGTTGAGTTAACTATCGATGAGTTTGGTACATAGAGGATGATGGGTTTTTACGGGGAGCCCGATAGATCCAAGCGTCAATTTTCATGGGATCTTTTTTGGCAATTAGCTTCTGTTTCAAACCTTCCTTGGTTTATTCTTGGCGACTATAATAATCTTTTTTTTTTTCTCATAAGAAGAAGGGTGGTAATTCATATCCTCAATGGCTTATGAGAGGTTTCCGCAATGCTATCAAAGACTATAATTTGATTGAGTTGTCGTTGGTTGGTTATCAATATACGTGGGAATGTTCCAGAGGAACTACTCACTGGATCGAGGAAAAATTAGATAGATGTTTTGCTTCTTCTTGCTGGTTCAATCTTTTTAATAAAGCTCAACTATATTCGATGGATGTTACCTCCTCTGATCATCTCTCCATTTTCCTTGAGTTGTGAAAATCCATGTTTATTCCAAAAGCTAGAAAGTTTCGGTTTAAGAATCTATGGTTAAGGGAAGCGGATTGTGAGGCTATTATGGAAGATAGCTGAGAGCGAAATAACAACCTTAATCTTCAAGATAAAATCATGATACATGGTAAGGATTTGAGCAGTTAGGGTCGTCGTTTGAGTTCTGATTTCAAAGGCAGAATTGCAACTAACCGTACAAGAATTAAGGAGTTACGAAGTAGGAGAGATGCAGTTGGGTTAGAAGAATTTTGGTGTGCAGTTCTTGAGTATAATGAGTTGTTAAAACAACCAGAAGCTTATTAGCAACGGCGAGCCAAACAATTTTAGCTCAAGGAGGGTGATTGATGCGGAATTCGGGTTAATTTTTACCAATAATAATTTTATTTGGAGAATTATTGTACAGGTTACTAGAGTGAAAATGATTGCACTAAAAATCACCCCAAGGTAAATTTTCAGGAAAGAGTGGTGGGGTCACAATGCCTCCTTAAAAACTACCCTCTTTAGACAGAATCTATCAAGACAAGTATTTTAATAGCACAATAATTAACAACAACTATACCTGACAATAACTATTAAATAGACATTAAAAAATACTAAAATTTAATGAGGTTCGGCCAATTATACCTACGTCCTCGGACACTACTAAAATAATATTTCATTAATTAAGGAAATATTACAAAAAAGAGAGAAAAAGATTAATTGCTAATATATGAGAGAAGGCAATTTTGGGATGTTTAATTAAGGGAGGGGAGAAGTCTATTTATAACCAAAAATTTTCCCCTCCTCTTAATAACTAAGCAATGTGGGATTGGCAATTTTGCCAAAAAAACAACATCCTGAAGGGAAAAAAGATGGTGAAGAAGATGAAGATGAGCATGAAAGTGAAATGTTCTGGTTCTACATGGGCATTGGACCAGGATTTGTTGTGGGGTTTTGGATTGTGAGTCTACCTCTAGTGATAAAGAAATCATGGAGACATGCATACTTCAGGTTCAGTGATGAAATGAAAGATCGAGTTGCTATGAGGATTACTAGAAACACATGAAGATCATGGCACTGTTGTAAGAGTTTTGTTGTATGTGCTTGAATTTGGAGCTATTCATAGCTGTTCTGAATCTATCAAAGATGTAGATTGTAACAAAACCATTGTATTAAAAAAATTTGGTTGGTCCAAATAACATCATTTAATATGCTAACATAACGATCAACAACCATTCGATTAAGTAGTAAAAAATTATTTTTGCTTACATGAGAAATTAGCTGCCATGTGCGCATTCATAATAAATTAGTTGTTAAAAGTTTATTTTCATAAATTAAATTAATTTAAATTTAATAAATTTTAATATTAGCTATAAAATACAAATAAAAATTAATTTTAGGAGAAATTACAATTTTGTACCATGTTGTAAGCACCCAATTTCAGGATAACTAAAGCATGAATGCAACAGAGGATCCAATGATGAAAATTGACTGTAAAATTAAATTTATTGAATCTAATTTATTGATTTTGAACTAAATTATAAATTATTTTTTAGTCCTATTTTTAAATTTTATTTATTTATTCATTTATTATATAAAAAAATTAAAAAAAAAGGAAGAGGAATGGGCCGGATGGCCATTCAATTTATAAATTGATTTGACAAATAGGTATTTATCAGATAAATAATAAAAAAAATTATTTTTATTTTGAACTTTATGTAGGGTTACAGGGTGTTTTATTTATAAATACGTCTTTTCTTTCACAAAATAGAGGGGCTCCCGAAGATTTTTCTCTTTTCTCCAAATTATACTCACTCAATTTGATTTTTTACGTACTTTTTTTAGTTTCTAGCCATAATCAGATCTAAATAAAATCAAAAATCACAGACAAACACAACAAAAGCCACAGACTTTCATTAACGGTGACAATTCTTCTGTGGTGAATTAATAATGCATCATTCTCATACATCTTCTTTCTCTTTTCTTTCCATTTAATTTTATTATTTTATTTAATTTTCTTTATTTTTTTAATTCATTCTAACTTTTTTTTTAATTTTATTTCATGTTTTTGTGAGGATGAACGCATGATTGAATCGAGAAACTCATAAAGATCCATGGAATGTTATGGATTAAATTTTTGTGGAATTTTACATATTTTTTTATTATTGTTTTTTTTTTAATTTTGTTTTATGGGTTGTATTGTTATTTTAATTTAATTTTTAGTAGATTATTGTAATAGTCCCAATAATGGGAATAGTGAAATCCTATATGTGTGTTGTAGATTTTGTTTTAATTAATTGATTAGTAATTATGGTTTGGGTAAGTAATTAAAATCAATGGCTATAAAGATAATTAGGGTTTTTAGTAAAATTAAATTAGATTTAAAGTGAATAGAATTAAGGGTGCTTGTTAATTATTTAATTTATCTGTTAATTAATTTAATTTTTAGGCCTATAATTAATTAAAATTAGGTTAGAAATCATTAGATATATGTTTTAATTGATTTATTTTTTTATTATTTTTATAATTATTTTTATGTTTATTTTATTTTAATTATTTATTACTTTTGTGTTTTATATGTTTTTATTTTATAAATTTTTATTTTATTTTATTAATTTTATTTTTTTATGTTTATTTTATTTGTGTTTAAGCTCATAATTTTAGGATTTAGTCTAATTAATTAGATTCACTTTATCTAATAGGCTTAATAATTTAATTAGATTTTAGGTTAATTAGTTAATTTGATCTTTAGGCCCATAATTAAATTTAGGTTTTAGGTTAGAGATAATTTAGGCCCACTTAATTAATTTAGACATAGACCCATTTTAGTTAATAAAATTAATTTAAACTTAGCCTATTAAGTTAATTCTTTTTTCATAATTTGTAAAATTAAGGCCATATAGATTTAAAACTTGTAGATTTAGGCCCATTAATTTAAACTTTCATAATTTGTAAATTTAGGCCTATTTTAAAAATAAAATAAATGGACTTAGGCTCATTTAAATAAAATTGAGTAGGAATTAAGCCTATTAACTTTAGACTCATTTATAAATTAAAATATGTAAAATTAGTTCACTTTAATTAAAATGTGTAGATTAGTCTAACTTAAAGTTGATTTGCTTTGTATAAATGTATTTCTTATATGTTTTTTCATGATTGGTTGCTTTTGGGATTGATGGATGTTTAATTAGGGTTTAAATGAAATTGCATATAATTAGAGGATAAAATAGTAATTCACAAAATAATTCTAAATGAACACGAGACTAAAAAAAGTTGGTATTCCGTACCTAGAACTCATGGTTGTGGTGCTAGCTTGTATTAGAGAATCGAGTTACCACCACTTTCGATTTATCTCAGTTATTACCCTGGGTGATGACTCCTCATCTCTACGCCATGTTTTTGTGACAGTGGTTAGTGTGTTTTCAAGAGCCCTGAACTCAAACAGTATCGCGATTGCAATAAACTTGAACACGTGCTAAACCCCGCCGTCTACACATGTGGTTTGAGGTTTTAACACAGATGGTCCTGTGTTATTTTTTGTAACACTTTACTACCTTTAATTTATATCCATTAACACATTAAGAAAAAAAGTCAGTAACGCTGTTATACCTACTAATATGACTTTTATATCTAAAAACAAAAGGAAAGTACAATTTTGTACCTGGTGATTTGAGGTTTTAACACAGATGGTCTTGTGTTTTTTTTTTTTTTTTTTTGCAACATTTTACTACTCTGAGTGTATATCTGTTAACACATAAAGAAAAAAGTCAATAACATCATTACACCTGCTGATGTGGGGTGCTAACATGGCTTACAGTGTGCTGATGTGGCTTCCAGCATACGGCTTATGTCAAAAAAAATTAATTATTTTTTTTAGGAACAACATGGCTCAAAGACTGGGGAGGATGAAAGGTTTATAAAAAAATCTTCAACTGAATTTGGCCCAAAGTAATGGTCCCAAATTTCTATCTCAACCAGAAAAGTTATCCTAAGTCAGCTCCTTCGTAACAATCTCGTGATCTCCTGTGCACCCAGCTCCCTCGCACAATGGACGGCTGGCAGTGGAAAAGCTTTGGCCGATGGAGATGATGGCGAGGATTTGACAGCGACTTCTGGTAGTAGTGATAGCCTGTAGTGGAGATCCAACAGCAAGTAGTTGACCAAAAGAAATAAAACAAAGTAAGAGAAGAAGAATATATCCCTAAATTTATACACTCAAAATAGTAAAGTGTTATAAAAAAAATAATTAGGAGTATCTGTATCAAAATCTCAAATCACAAAATATAAAATTATATATATTTTTTTAAATTAAAAGTCACGACAACACACTAAAAATCATATCAGCATGCCGTGTTAACAGATGTAAAGACGATATTGTTTTTTTTCTTAATACGTTAACATACAAAAATTTAGGATAATAAAATATCATAAAAAAATTACGTGGTAGAAATTTGTACTTTTTTTTTTAATTTTATATTTAATATCGTTCACGGAGATTCCAAAAATTTTTTAAAACAATCTCCCCTATTTTAGACGTTGACAGCTAATATAGGATCATGATGTGTTGCACATGTTTTGTTAGGTAGTGGCAGTCATACTTTTCCACTAAAGATCCGAATTAATTATTTTTTTTATTAAGAACAACATGGCTCAAAGAGTAGGGAGGATTAGAAGTTTATAATAAAATCTTCAACTGAATTTGGCCCAAAGTAATGGTCCCAAATTTTTACCTCAGAATTGGTGAAGATGACGACGAGGATTCGACAGCAGCTTTTGACGGTGGTGATAACCTGTGATGGAGATCCAGTAACAAATGATTGACCAGAAGAAAGAAAGCAAAGTAAAAAAAAAAAATATATCCCTAAATTTATACACTCAAAAAAATAAAAATATCACAAAAAAAAATAACACAGAACCTTCTGTATTAAAATCTTAAACTACATTTTTAGTACTTTTTCTTTTTTTTTAAAGGTTGAAAGCCACGACAGTACACTAAAAATCATGACAACACACTAGAAACTACGACAATATATCACATCATTAAGTATAATGTCAATAGATATAATGATATTATTCACTTTTTTTTAATATGTTAACGGATCTAAATTAAATTCAGGATAGTAAAATATCACTCAAAAAAATACAAAACTATCTTTGCAAAACTATGAAATTACGTGGTAAAAAATTATACTTTTTTCTTAATTTTATATTTAATATCGCTCACCAAGATTCCAAAAAAAAATGTATTAAAAAAAATCTCCCCTATTTTAGACCTTGACAGCTAATATAGGGTCATGATGTGTTGCATATGTTTTGTTAGGTAGTGGCAGTCATACTTTTCCACTAAAGATCCGAATTAAATATAAACAAAATAATGAAACATGGCACAAAATCAGCAGGATATCTTGATGCAAGTAAGCAATTGTCACAAAACTCCAATCTCATCTAGCACATTGATTCAATTCAAACAACATATTATAAACCACATAAATTTGTATCTTAATTAGTGCAAATAAATTGTCACAGTTAACACAAAAATATACATGCTTTGATTTGTTTTCATATGAAAAATAACTAAAGTTTTATAATTGACTAAAGGTTATTTTCTTTTATTGTAAACATAATATTATTTATATCAATATTTATTGGTTCATATTATAAGTAATTTAAATTCTCTTAAATAAAATTTTAAATTCAAATTATATATATAAAAAAATAGACACTGAAAAAGTTTTATTTTTCTTTATGGATCCATCCCGTCCAAATTAATGGAACCCTTGTAATCTCGGAAGCATTAGGTACAATCCATATATAGGTTTAGTGGCGGTTGTTGGTTGCAATAAAAGAATTTAACAACAACTGAGTGAAAAAAAATAAAATGAAAAGCACCTTTAAACTCTTAATCTCATGAATAATAACCTAGCAAATATAAGAAATCAATTGAAATTAATGTTCAATTAATCTAAATTTATGTGCTTAAATTGACATTAAATCTATAAGGGTATGCAATTTTTTTCTTTCTTTTTTAAAAATTAATTAACAGGCATATAATTTTTTTTTTTACATCGGAACAAAAGAAATCAAGTCCTTTGACTAACTGCAAATATATAATTTTTAAATTTTAATTCATGTGAATTTATTTTTAATTGATTAGTTGGCTGATAGCAAATTACATTTCCTTACTCTCATTTAAAAAAGTAATAATAAATTAAAGCGTATATACATATAAATATACAAACATGTTCACATAATCCATTAATTATTTAAAATATACAAACATGTTCACTAGATCCATTTATTTTATGATTTTTTTGATCTTAGGAAGCAAAATGAGACGGTCCAGATATCTCAGACCACAATAATTTTTTTTTGGTCGAACTCAGACTCCAATAATTGATACCATATGTTGTTAAAAAAATTAATATTCTCAAATAAAAGAACATATATATGTTAAAAGAAATAAAAGAACATGTATAATAATATTAGTTAATAAATATAAATTGTCTAATAAATTTTTTTAAGTTATTGCTATTAGTATGTTAAATAAGAGTATAATTTATTTGAATGATATTAATTTATTATAAATTAATTATATAAATGTTATTTAAAAAAAACTATTTTAGTTTTAGTTATTTTCAATAAAATTAAATAAATTATTAGTGCAAAATTATAAAATAAAATTGATAAATTATAGAGTGATATAGACTAAAATAATTATTAATATATTAAACCAAACACCCTCTTAATTTAATTAATGTAATGTTTGGTACACATTAATGAAATTTAATGTGCATATTTAGGTCAAAAAGGGAAGCTATGTTTAAAAACCATACAACTAGTATCGATTATAAATTTTTAATTAAGTGCATTCAGCCAAAGATTTAACTAATTTTCTCTTTTAGTATGAGAATTTAAACTGTATGTGAGATTTTGGTTGAATGGTTAATGGAATTTTCACTTTCTTGTTTCCAACTCTCATGTATGGAATTTAAACAATTACCATACAAGTAAACGATCCCTTTCCAATTTTTTATATGAAAAATTTTTAATCGTCCAATCCAAGCTGATTTCTTTGATTTGATCAAAATTATCTCTTCTTCCAAAATAAAAGTGTTTCAGGAAGAAAATCTAATTTATGTACATTTTTATGGAAGGAAATCTAAGTACTTGCATATAGAATAATTAACATTCAAATAACATTACATATCAAACATCATTGTTATTTTTTTTTTTAATTCGAAGGCATGTGATCTAAATTTTAATGGACTGTATAATATAGATAGTCATTCCTTTTAAATCAACGATAACATGTATTAAATTATGTATCTCAAGATGCCCTTAGAGAAATTAACATTTGACTACTTTCCCACTGATTAATCGTAATCATTATTTTATTACATATAAGTTAATTTTATAAAAAAATTAAATTAAAATATCATATATTAGCGGTCATTAACTTTTAAAATATTCAACTAATTCAAGTGATAAAAGGTATAAGTATTCAAATTTAGAAAATAATATTTCAATTTCGTTCCTTCTACTCTTCTCTTACGATAAAATTTAAATTATTTAAAATCTATCCATTGATAAAAAAAAATCAAAATAATCACAATTTCTAATACTATCAAGTAACATTAGATGTAAAATATAAAATAATATAACTTAAAAATATTGAAACTTAATCGATAATTTTAAGCTCGAGACTAAAATTTTTATTATATAGTTTTATTTAACATATTTTTATTAGAAAGCTTTTTTATAAGCAAAAACTTTAGGCAAAAAAAAAACCTTTTTTATATAATTTTTTTTTTATCGAATGTCACTTATTAATACCTTGTAAAGTCATGATTATTAATTTATTACTTTTTCTATTTTTAAATGATTGTCGTTTAAGATTTCTTCATATGAATTAAGGAATGTATTTAATTTATGTATAAAATATTATACTATTTTTATAATAATTATTAGTTTTATATATATTTCTAAAATGAGTAAATATTTATTCAATTAATTTTTATATATTAAATAAAAATAAAATAAAAAAATAATTAAAATATATTAATAATTTAAAATAATAATTATTTAAAAATAAAGAGGGGAAGCGGAAACTTTCAGGTCTCTGCCTCTGACCTAAAAATATATTTTTTTTAATTTTATTGTCACATTCAACAATGTCGACAAAAAATTTGGGCAAACTCCATAAATAACCCTTTGTCAAAACAAGAAAATTAAATATAATATAAAAAAATGTCTCTTGCATCTCGCCTTCTAAGTACTCCTTCCACGACGAGGCTCTCGTCTTCACTTCCCTCTTCTGCTTCTTCTTCTTCTTCTTCTTCTTCTTCATCTCGTCGCTATTGTTATAAATTTCTCTCTTCCAATATTCTCCCTTGTTCTCTTCGTCGATACCCTCTCGTCCTTAAACATTCTTCCTCTCCTTTCTCCAGGGTATTTTTGTCTTCTTCTCGCTCCACAGCCACAGACTCTAACACTACCATGGGTGACACTCCTGATGCTGGCATGGATGCTGTCCAGAGACGCCTCATGTTCGAGGATGAGTATGTTTTACCATTTTTATCCTCTATCTGTTTTCATTTTTTATTGTTTTTTTGGGTATTTAGTTTTAATGTTCTTGTGTGTAAAATGTTTGTCTTTTATTTCACATGTTCCTGTTCTTGTTGACTTTTGTTTGATGAGTTTTGTGGGGTAAAAATGAATTTTGATGTTAAAGTTTCATTCCTTTTTTTTTTCATTTTCTGTTTATATATTTTGGTTGACTTTCTGGGTTCTAATTTAATTGCTGATTGGAACAAAACAAAAGTGAAGGGTCTGATTTCAAAGGTTGACCATTTATTGGAATAAACTAGGATTGGAGTAAACAGATTTTAGATTTGCATGCAACCAATTGGTTCAGTTGGTTTTCAGATGATAGATTTGTTAGGTGAATACCCTTTTTATTGTGAGCGACTCTTAGACTGTTTTTGGTTTTGTTCAAGTTGATATTCCATGCCTTTTAGTTGAATTGCTGATCCACTTATAGGCACATGGTTATCCCATTATTCTGCCGTTTATTTGGCTTTTTGAACTTGTTATTCTTGTTGTTTGACTGTGGCTGCGAATTTATTAAAATTTGGAGATGGAAGAAAATGAGAAGGGCCCTTACTAGATCACTGTGTTCACTATTGATGGTATCTTTGTCCAATTTTTTGCAGATGCATTTTAGTGGACGAGAGCGACTGTGTTGTAGGTCATGTATCCAAATACAGCTGTAAGTTTCCTTCATAACTTTCTGCAAGTTATTTTTTATGTTACAACTTTCATCTTAAGGTGAGCATACAAGTGTTTATTTTTCTAGTTCGAGTAATCACAGAAGTTCTGTTCTTATAGCAATTTGCAGGAAAAGAAAGGAAATTATAATATACTGCTTAGAACTTAAGTCCAACAATTAGATTTTGATATCCGTTTTTTGTTGCTGTATTGTGATAACCCAATAGTCTGCAGCTGCAACCATCTCCAATCTTTTCATATATAAGTTCTGGTTTTGTACTGTGTTATGAGTAGATCCTCTACACGGTATTAAATGGTGACCATATTAATTTCTTGGAATTTTGATGCCTTTGAGCTTGCAGGTCATTTGTGGGAAAATATTTTGAAGGGAAACTCATTACACAGAGCTTTCAGTGTGTTTTTGTTCAACTCAAAATATGAGTTATTGCTCCAGGTATGGGATCAGCAGTCATGGTTCTTGCAGTTATGGTTTCAGATTTTGAAACCTAATATTTTCTATCACTTGTTTTTTATTTTTTATTTTTTTTGGATCATCTTAAACAGACCAGAATTTGCTTCAAAATACCTCTCATGATGAAAAGAAATTCGTTTGAGTTGAGAACTTTGAACCTTATCAATCTCCACAACCTACTCCAGAGAAAAGATCTGTGACAATTGGCTTATCACAAATATGATAACGAACTGCAGATGCTGAGAAGACGTTTTAGATTGAATGTTAGGACATAAAACTTTTGATAAATTTGTGGCTGAAACCTTGAGGTTAAAATAAATGTCATATAGGTCTAGTTTCACTAGGATTAGTGCAAGGCTGCAAGCTACACATGTTAATTGATGACTGAACTTGAGATCTAGGACATTGAGGGAGACTCTAGCTAAGAATCTGTTTTATGGTTGCAAAAAAATCGAATATTTTGTGACTTAGTTATATTTTATTGGCAATTCTTTTATGAAAATTGGGGACATATTGATGTGATTCTCATTTTTGTTTGTTTTCCTGACAGCAACGCTCTGCGACAAAGGTGACCTTTCCCCTTGTGTGGACAAACACTTGCTGCAGTCATCCTTTACATCGTGAATCAGAGCTGATTGAGGAGGATGCTCTTGGTATGTAATCTGTATATCCATCTGTCTGCATCATAACGAAAATCACAGTTTACCTGCCTTAATTTGATGGTTAGTATTTTTTTTTTTTCAGGTGTGAGGAATGCTGCACAAAGGAAGCTTTTGGATGAGCTTGGCATCCCTGCTGAGGATGTCCCAGTTGACCAGTTTACCACATTAGGGCGCATCTTGTACAAGGCGCCTTCTGATGGGAAGTGGGGAGAGCATGAACGTAAGATTTTGAATTAAATTTATTCAAATCATGTTTGCATTCTATTTTTTCTCTTATTGTCTCGTAAAACTATATTATTTGGATCTTTTGAATAATGTTGCATTCACTGCCTACGATAGATTGTGTGGAGGGCTTTGAAAATTTCATGGTGCAAATGAATTTCGTATAACTTGACTTGATTTACCTGGATAATTGTTAAGAACATATATTGTTAGTGCCTCCATTTATAATCTTCTTAACTCTGTATATTTCTCTTTAATTTGCAGTTGATTACCTGCTCTTCATGGTTCGTGATGTCAATGTAAACCCAAACCCCGATGAAGTAGCTGATGTCAAGTATGTTAACCGAGACGAATTGAAGGAGCTCTTGAGGAAATCAGATGCAGGTGAGGAAGGTTTGAAGCTGTCACCGTGGTTTAGACTAGTTGTAGACAACTTTTTATTCAAATGGTGGGATCATGTCCAGAAGGGGACACTCAAGGAAGCAGCTGACATGAAAACAATTTACAAGTTGACTTGAGATGTTCCAATCTCGGAACAAAGTTTGAGTGTGGCATCACATGCTTTATTGAATAAATTGGATGATGTAGTTCCAAACAAGTTAGCATTTTTTCTCTGAAATCTACTGGCATGGGATCTTGTAATGTAGATTTCGCTTCGTGATTTGAAAGCTTAATAAGGAACTTTATAAATCATTACACTTGTTTTCTTAAAGGAGCTTTTCTTGTCAATTTGAATGGTGTTGATGTGAATCACGGAGAATAAATCTGCAATGGATGCCATTAAATAGCTGCTCTTTATGTGGAGTATGAGTTGGATGGCTTATGGGGTATTGTAGTTGTGTGCATGATGCTGCTTTGAAATTTGCTCTGTTGGCTTGTTTTGGTTATCAAAATCTCAGAAGATTTCAGAGGATTTGACAATTTTCTTCTCTGTTGACTGATTCTTTTGTTCATTTCAACAAGAACAAGAGCAATTGGAATTGGACTTGGATTTTGTGTAGTTTTGTCACTATGTGTGCTTGTGTTCTGCCTGAACACTTGGCAGTTGGCAATAAACACATTTCTTTAAGGTGAGACAATTTGAACCACAAAGTTCAAGTGGAGGAGAAAATCTTATCAGGGAAGAGATTTTTTTTTCTTAAATATTAGGATATTTATCCAATGTGTTATGGCCTAATATATTATTTTATTTTTTATATTTAAAATTATTAATTTATTTTTTTATATTTATAGATTCGTGTACTATTTTATCTCTGAGAAGACTAATGAGTATTAATTGTTACAAATATCAGGGATGAATAAGTAATTTTTTAAATATCAGAAATAAAATAATGTATTAGGTCAAAATACAAGGGATAAATAATAATTTTTCCTAAATATTATTCTCTCTGTTTCTAAATAATTGTCGTTTAAGGTTTCTTCATATAAATTAAGAAATATATTTAATATATGTACAAAATATTATACTATATTTATAATAATTATTAACTTTATATAAAGTTTCAAAATGAGTAGATATTTATTCAATTAATTCTTTTATATTAAATAAGAGTGAAATAGGAAAAAAATAATTAATATATATTGGTAACTTAAAACGATAATTATTTAGAAATAAAATTAAATTTTTAAAATAATAATTATTTAAGAACAGAGGAAGTATAAATTAAAAAGAATTAGAAATTAAAAAGAATTAGAGTGATTATATTTATTTCAAAAAAATTTTCTGAAATTTTTTTTTCATCAATACTTAAATTAATTTTCTTTTAATATTCAGATTAATTTATTCTTATTTTTAAAGTGAAATGCCATGGTTCTAAATTTTGTCATGTTGAGAAAGTTTTTATGGTTTCAATGTGAATTCTGCTCTCTATTAATTCATTTAAAAGTGTTGTATGTTTTTCAATTAATTTTTTTTTGGTAATCATGTCATGTTGAAATTTATTATCTTATTTCTTCGCTTTTTTTTTTCAACCCACCATGTGAAAGGGAGATGTGCACTATGATACCCTATCATCAGCCATAGACTTTTAAGATATACACGTTAATGACATTTCTAGTTTCTACGGCATTTGAAGTATCTTTGACAGTAACACTTTGATTGGCCCTATTTTTTATTTTTTTTTAAATCTGTGCATGATAAAAAATAGAGAATTTCAAATTTAATTTTCTCATTTCTTAATATTAACACATATTATTATTTTTATGATAATTTTTTATCAAACACTCCTAATATTCAATTACTATAATAACTTCGACTAATTGAGAGTTTATAAAAATAAAAATTCTCCTAATATTTGAATTCAAAATCTTGTTAAATCTATTATAAATTATAAAACATACATCAAATTTAATATATCAACACCTCTTATTTAATGGTCAAAACTTATCACTTACACTTTTAAAATTAAAATTAGAACGGTGATTCTTATCCCAATTCATCCTGTTATTAATAAAAAAAATACCAAATTCATTGTAAACGAACTTTTTATATTAAAATTAAAATATATATATATATATATTAAAAGTTTGAGGGAATCAAATTTATAATTTTTTCTATTAAAAATTCATTGATGAGATCCATGCCACCCTCCTTCTTACGATTAAAAGAAGCAAAAATAAATAAATAAATACCTTTGCAACGCCCTTTACAGTTAACCAAGAAAAGAAGTTACTTTTTACTTTATTCAATCGTCCTTGTCATTCTCAGTTTCAGCGACGCAAACCCAGTGACTCGTTGCCTTTTCTTACGTTTTATATATAAACGAAACTATATACATATACATACGATTGCACGCAAAAAAGATCATCGAGCTCGTTACTTGCTTGTTGCTTTCATTTGTTCTCGGGGCTCGGCTGCTGGTAAATTTCATCCGTTGGATCATTTTCTCTTTCGATTTTGATCATTTTCTTTTAATCTTTCTCTATGATTTGATGCAACCCACTAGTCGATCTGGGTTGTTGCATTTGTTCTGTTTCGTGTTGATTCTCTCTTGATTAGCTTATTAGCTGCAAAGTTTTATTGATTGATGATCGTTTTAACTTCAAGAAGCCGGATCTAATTACTTATTTTGATTGGTCTATTCTGTATGTAATGAAATGATTTAGGATTTACTGTTGAAGAAGAAATTGGAGATTAAGATTTAATGTTGAAATGATTTTGGATTAGTATTATTATCTTCCTGAACGTGATGAGTGCAGATTTTTCAAAAGACGTTATCTTTTTATTGGGTTTTCGCTTGAGGAGCGTTGGGCTGTTCTTTCTTAAGTTTTGTTGCTTGTTTTGCTTCTTGATCTGACGGTGTTATGTATTACAACCAGCTTCTTATTGATGGGTAAAAATAATTTCTTTCATGTGGAAATTTTCAACCTTTGCAGACGTTTGATGCCTGTCTGATGCTAGGTATCAGTCCTGCATTTGTTGTTTCTCTATGGAATACATCGTTTACTTTTTAGTTTCATTGTTACTGGTAAACTTCTGGCGATACAATGAAAATTCTGAACTTGTTCGTGTAATTGAATCAGTCATTTCCTTTCTGGGATTCTTAGTGTTTGTGAAATTCCTATCTGATGCCTCCTCTGTAGACCATTAGATGATTCGGTTCATTGGTTCATTGTTGAAGCTTGGCATAGGGACATTCAAGCAGGCAGCTTGTATTTAATCTCTCCTGTCCTAGATATTTTAGTAGTCTGACTCTAGCTATTCAAGTGAGGAAGCTCATACTTGATGATTTTTGTTTCGTCCTTGTTTAAAATGATGAAATATGAAATGAGCACGATTTTCATGTCAGTTTTCTTTCATGTAGGTGGGTATAGATGGCATTGGTCACAACTGCTGAGGTTTGTGATGCAAACCCGCAACTTATTGTGAGTGGCGAGCTCCGTGCTCTCCAGCCAATTTTCCAGATTTATGGTCGGCGCCAAGTTTTTTCTGGACCAATAGTGACCCTTAAGGTGTTTGAAGATAATGTTCTAATTCGAGAATTCCTCGAAGAGAAGGGTAATGGCAGAGTTCTTGTTGTAGATGGTGGAGGCAGTCTCCGGTGTGCAATACTGGGGGGCAATCCCGTGGTACAGGCCCAGAACAATGGTTGGGCAGGCATTGTAGTTAATGGCTGCATCAGAGATGTCGATGAGATCAATGGCTGTGATATTGGAGTTAGGGCTCTGGCTTCTCATCCAATTAAAGCTAATAAGAAGGGAATTGGAGAGAAACATGTTCCTATAACTATTGGTGGGACAAGAATTACTGATGGGGAATTTCTTTATGCGGACACTGATGGGATCCTTATTTCTCGAAATGAGTTGTCTGTCTAAGCTGTTCTTTGCCTATGGAAGATAGTAGTTTCAACAAGCCATTCATGGCAACTTCTGTTGTATTGTGTCCTTCAGCCTGCCTTTGAGCAATAGACAACAACCATGTACTATGCGCTGAACACACCTGAAGAATCAAGTATGCTGTTATGTTTTGTCATTTCTAGATTGAAACAAGGACCTCTTTGTGGTATCATCATTGTGTTTAGAAATGTTCTATTGATTGTAGTGTGTTTTTGGCCTGTTAAAAGTAATTCTGAAAATGTTCATGGCAGCAATGTGCTAAATAACCATTTGTGTAGCCAAGATGTGGTCTTAAATCTTAGAAAAGTAGCTGTGGTGCCTTAGCATGAAGGCAGCGAATTCAAGCTTCAGCCATCTCGTAAACAAATTTACTCTAGAAATAGAGATGCAGGGTAGCAATATGACAGAGTAATGCGGAACTTATCAATCATCTAGGCACACTGACTCTGAGTCCCCAATGTCCTCGCCCGCCAATGCACTTGTGTCTGGCCTGGTAATGCTCATGCTTGAAGTTGATGAGTCAACAATATCAGACATCTCTCTTTGCAAAAAGATTGCTTTTCTCTTCTTCTTCCTCTGCTGCCATTGTTTCACAAAGTCTGAAATTTCTCTCTCTCTGTCATCAGTAGGTTCCGTCTGCATCAGTGTTGCTTTTGGTTCTTTTGTACTCAAATCTTCTGCTTTTGATTCTTTTGTCCTTGAATCTTCCTTGCTACCAACACGGTTTTTGAAATTCACCATTGTCATTGAGAAAAGAAGTGACCTACAACAATAGGTGAGAATTATAAGTAGCACAATGTAAATGTAAAATGTTGCCCATACAGAAATCGACCATTTCCAATTGCGCAACAATTGTTTCGTCCATGGCAGCTGAGAGTTCATAATGAGTTGGGCTTCATATATTTGTGGGAGATATGATGTTCCAGCCCTTGGACTCAAAGTCACTCGGAGAGTTTTGGTTCTTGGATAACCTTCTTTATGCTTTAATACATCAACAGATATCTCTCGAGTCTCTTCAGAGATTCCTAATACTAACGGAACACTCCTTAGAAATGTTCCTAGAAGCCGAATTGGGAGGCTTCTAAATGGTAACATGCACGGCTGGCTAGATTTTGTAATCACAATGCCACTAGCTGATGAAAGCTCAGCAGTCAACTGATACAATATAGCAACTGATGAGTTAGCAGTGAACTAAGGCTCAATGTGAAGTTGCTGCTCATACATTTATTGGAAAATTGACACAAAATTAGAGAAAAATCAAGAATCTAGCAAGAAATTGACATACCTGAAATATTCCAACTTCTCTATTGTAATGAGATTCAGGCATCAGAAGCTTCAAAGATACATGAAAAGTATGCCCAACTGGAACACCCATTTGTCCCCTCTTAAAAATGCAAAACCCATCAACACCATCAAAACAAAACTCAGCCTTAGGATTCGCATCAGTATAATCAAAGAACAACTTTTCTCTCAAGAACACAGGCTTCTCAGTCCATAAGTGCACCAACCCAAAACCCAAAAATCCAGCCAAAGCCATAACACTTGCAGAAACAACAAGAACATTCAAAGCACCTATAACTCCTAGCCCTATCTTCCTCACCAACATGATGCTTCGACGAGCGACTTTTGAGCGTAGTTGAAAAACTGCGGACTCTATAGTGGATGCATCCGCCTCGGTGCGGCGGTGGGACTCAAAGAGCATGGAGAAAAAAAGTCTGAAAGGTGATAAGAGCATAACAATGAAGCTGTAGATTACATCTGCTTGGAAAGATAGTAGTTGTATGAACCAGTCTGGTTGTGGTATTACACGGTAGTTTTCTTGTTCCTGTTCTTCTTCTTCTTCCTCCATTGACGGTGTTGTGGTGGCGGTGGCGGTGGCAGCGGCTAAACAGAGAAAAGAGGAAGCTATGTGGAAGGTAGAAGCTAGAAGAGGCTTACAGAAGCAAGAAGTGGGCGTTGTGCGTGTAAAGGAGCATGAAACGATACGTGGAGGCAATGCAGAGCTAAGGTTTGACATGTGTTAGAGATGAAGAGGGTTTTTTTGCCTTGGACAAGGTTGCACTTGCACTAATTAATTAGATTAAACATGTTTATGGTGTGATCATATCAAATCAATCTCAATTGCATTTTAAATGAAAATTTATAAAAACAATATTAATTTTTTATTTTTTCATCATATGGATATAATTAAAAAAATTCAGTTTAACACATATATATATATGAGGAAATTAGCATATGTCCCAATTTATTCTTATTGACATTAATATTGTTGGTAAAAATAATTTATTTCAGATATTTTATATTTAATAAATGAATGAATAATATATAAATTTTTTATAATTACTAAAATACTTGTTGTTTATCAATTATTTAAACATAAAATATTTCAAACATTTTTTATTTGTATACAAATTTATCACAATACAACCAAAATAGATAAGGAATTTTAAAAAAAAAGTTGTTAATTTTTAAGCTATTTATTCAATAAGAGCCCTAGTTAAATAAAATATAAATACAATTTTATTTTTTAAATACATTAAATCTTGAGAATCAATATTTTTAATTAAATAAATTTAACTAAATATTAATTCTTTATAAGGAATCCTAATGCTTAATTTTTTTTAACTTTTTACATTTAATGCCTCAATATCTATTAATTACAACGGCATCGACTCATCCAGAGTTAAAATCGGATGAATTCACAGAAGAAAAAAAAAATTTTAACACCTATTTATTATTAATTCTTTTAATGAATATATTTTTATATATATATTTGATGCTCTTGTTATTCAGTAGTTATAAAAAAATTTACTACTTTAAAATTCAAATTGGGTGAATTTATAAAAGTAGAGCTCCTTTAATATCTATTTTTTTTATACATAAAACTCTTAATTTAAAATTTTAAATAAAAAAATTTAAATTTTTTATCACTTAAATTAATCGAAATTAGTAGCGTGATGCATAATTTTTTAAGCAAACACGAATTATTACATTTGTATTTTTTTTTTTAAAGGAAGGTGTTATTAATGCAAGAAATGTGGTACATTAGTTGTGCAGTTAGTTAATAAAAAAATATTTTTCACATGCTAATATATATTTATTTATGAATTAAAGCATTTAGGTGTCCATTGAACCGCATATTTACATAAAACAAAATCTAATTGTACTGCTCTCTCAAGATTTCTCGCCTTATCATGAGCAAAAACTAGTACCTTTTTTTTTTAGGATAATCTAAAACTCTAATGCCATATCTATATTACTGCTAGTTTTATTTAATTTATTTCATATATGGAATATTTTCTTTTTTTCTATAAAATAAAAAAATAATATAACATTTTTTAAATTATAAATACTTTTTATTTATTAAAAAATTATCATTTAGGGTAAGATAATGATAATTAGACTTACATTAAAATTCATGATAAAATAATTTGAATTTCAAATGCATAAGTCTTTATTTGGTAACCAATTAAATTTACAACTCATAATGAGTTATATAGATTCAAAGATAGTCAAAAACTCATTAATTACACTTCAAAATAATTTATTAATTATTAGTATAATTATACTAATAATTATAATTTATTAGTATATTAGTATAATTTATTTTTTTCCTTTCATTATATTGCATTATAAGTCAATTCTATAATATATATATATATTTTATCACAAAAATATATATCTCATTTAACTCTCGTATAAATTAAAAAGTTGAAATGCAATTCTTTTAATTCATATTCAATTAAACATACATACAAAATAAAAAAAAATAAACTTAATTCAAAAAAATAAAAAATAAATTATTCATATAATAAATTAGTTATAAAAAAATAATGGCGAATAATTTTAAATTAAATAGATGAAAATTAAATTATAAAAAATATTTAATTATAATTAATAAAATATTTATTATTTTTTTAGAATATTTATTAATTTTTTTACTATTTAAATGTAAAATACATACCATATATGCTATTTATTTAACAATAATATGCTCATTTTAAATAATAATATTGTATTATCATTGATATCAGTGTTGTTTTAATCACACTTTTCTTTCTCTGAAAAACAGTGTCTTCACTGAGAATTCTCTGATGAAAAATTCTGTGATTATTTCTCTAAAACTTCAAGTACCAAATCCTTAATCCTTAATTACTGATTAATCTCTAATTAACAAAACTTCATTATCAATTCTCCATTTTCAAAAAATAAAATAAAAAAATGGCAGTCAGGTGCCTCTTTACGCTTCTCCTCGTCTAATCCACCGCCAACGCCAACGCCAACGCCACCCCAATGGATTCAAATCCGCCTCTGCAGCGGCAGTGTTCCTTCACCGACTCTAAATCCGTACTCTCCAGTTCCTCCATTGACAATGCTCAAAACGACAGCTTCACTACCCAAAACGACCGTACCAGAAGAAGCATCGCTGAAAGGAGGGCCGCGAAATGCGGATTCAAAGCGGAAAGGATTAATACGGCGCGTTTTCGTACCGTTAGTCCGTTATCTTCTCCTGCCACTGCTGCATCACCGGCTGTTCCGTCGCCGTGTATAACTATTCCGCCGGGAATCAGTCCCACCGCACTTCTCGACTCTCCGATTCTGTTGCCTAATTGTCAGGTTAATTTCTATCATTTCAGTCTTCTTCTAGGTTTGTGCAAGCTTTCAATTGAAAAAAGCAGTGAGCTTTATACACTGTAGTGACGAGTTTTTGAGCTTAAAAGTTTGAATTTTTTTAAAAATTTTGGTTACAGCCTTCTCCAACCACTGGAAGTTTCCCAGTTTCGCTTCTTAATTATGGAAGTGCAATGCCGAATACAGCGACTCCTCCAGATGGGGACAAGGGCAGTGATGCTGGTTCGTTCAAATTCAAGTCTCGCAGTGGCTTTGCTGCCTTAGAAGACCAGGTAGAGGAAGTGTTTCTTTTCAATTTGTATCGTATGACGTCTATTTGTTGATCTGTTGCTGGAAATATTTATTTGATAGCATCACAGGCCTGATTTAAATATGATAACTGGACGATTTCGTGTATTTTAATCAGTTTTTCAATGCAGATTTGTATGCATTGTAATATATATTTTTTTAACTCTTGGGTAGGGATATAATGCTGGTGATATTCAAGAAGTTGGCTCAATAGACCCGTCAGTGGATTTTGAATTCCGAGTGGAGTTATCAAAGGAAGCTCCCACAGAGAGCTATGCTGGAGATTCAGCTGTTGATGTGCAAATGGTTCATAATGATGTTGCTGGTAATCAAACCTCTATGCAAATAGAATCTGTTCCAGGAGAAAATGTTGGCACACAACATATTCTGGAAGAAGAGAAAGGAATGTTCTCTGCAGCTGGAATTGCGAGGAATTCAGAAGATGGATATAATTGGAGAAAGTATGGGCAGAAGCACGTGAAAGGCAGTGAATATCCAAGGAGCTATTATAAGTGTACCCACCAAAATTGTCAAGTGAAGAAAAAAATAGAGCGTTCCTATGATGGTCAAATAACAGAAATCATCTACAAAGGCACTCACAATCACCCTAAACCTCAGCCTGGTCGTCGAGCACAAGTTGAGTCAACTCTTTCATTTGATGAGGTGCCAGAGATGGATGAAGGCAGTGAATCCGTTTCGAAAAATCCACAACTGGAGTCCAATAATGTTAAACATGGTTCTGATTGGAAGGCCGATGGTCTGGAAATGACATCTTCGACATCTGTTGTAACAGATCTTTCGGATCCTCTATCAATCACCCAAGGCAAATCTATGGGAACATTTGAATCAGCACGAACAACAGAGCTTAGCTCCACATTTGTTAGTAATGATGACGATGATGATGGGGCCACTCAAGGAAGCATGTCACTTGGTGCGGATGCTGATATTGAGGAATCTGAATCAAAAAGGAGGTACTTGTATCTCTATGCATTGTTGTGTCTGCAGTGCCAAAAAAAAAAAATCACTTCTTACTTATCTGTTTGTATTTGACATTTGTCAGGAAGATAGAGAACTGTTTGGTTGAAACAAATTTGTCATCTAGAGCTGTTCGCGAACCAAGAGTTGTTGTCCAAATAGAGAGTGAAATTGACATACTTGATGATGGGTACCGCTGGAGGAAGTATGGTCAAAAAGTAGTCAAGGGTAATCCAAACCCAAGGTACAGCACATTGTATTCTTCTATCCCACTCCATTTCGGTACAGTGTTTTCTTAATTAACATGGATGGCACTAGGGTATACTTTTGATATTTCAGAGTTAAGAAGAAAGATGTGGTATTTTACTTTTAACAAATTTTGTTTTCTGTTTTTTATTTTTTAGATGCCCTCCTGGTCATATGCATAGATATTTACATTTCACAAAGACCAGAGGCAGTCAAGTTTGGTTTGACTAATGCATTTAAACGTATTGTTTTCTCATCTCTTTTTTATTCAACAGGAGTTATTACAAATGCACGAGTGCTGGATGTTCAGTGAGGAAACATGTGGAGAGAGCCTCCCACAATCTGAAATTTGTAATTACAACATATGAGGGGAAACATAATCATGAAGTGCCTGCAGCCAAAACCAGTAATAATCTGCACTCAAGCTGCAGCAATTTACCTCAAGTCACTACCAATCCACAGACTTCCCTGGCATTAGCCAGAAACACCAACAAGACAAAACCTGAAACTCAATTTCAAGATTATGCACATGGCTTTGATATAAAACCAGTATTTAACAATGGCTATCTGAGGCCTAGTTTTGGAAATTTCAGTAGTGAAATGAAGCTTGGGGCATCCTCCATTTATCCATTGAAGTTCCCTACCTTTCAACATGCCATGCCTTACAGCTCTTTGGAGTTCAGCCATGGTGCTACCCATCACTCTGGCTCTATTGCTTCACTTGTTCCAGATTTTCAAATTTCACTGCCATCAAGTCTCCATGCATCTGCAAATCTTTCTCTGGCTGGCTTGGATTTCAATTATAATGGGAAAACTGTTAGTCAAGGTCAGCATTTCCTCTCAGCCCAGCAGTTGGTCTTGCCCAAGCAAGAGCAAATAGATGATGATCATAATGATGCTGGCCAAGCTACCATCAATCATGTAAACGGATCTCTGTCGCCTTCAGTATATCAAAGGGTCATGGGAAATTTTTCAGCATAAAAGAAATTGCTTACTTTGCTTTTAATGTAGTGTCGGTTAAAAACAGAAAAAAGAAAAAGAAAAGAAAGGTAAAAGAGAAAACTAAAAAAAAGTCTCCATTTTGTTAATGCTGTCCTTGTTAATTTTGCTTTCTCATATTTATAGTAGTACATGTTATCTTATAGCAAATGTATACAGATATTTATATTAATCCATACATAGTTTTCAGTTTTATATGTCCAAGGTTTGCTCCCCTATATATATATATATGAGAATGATTCCTTATGATGTGCTAACGTTACTATGGATTCAGGGTGGCAATACATTTTTCATAAAAGCACAAGAAACAACCGCCTTTGTTTTCATTGAAAAACACCAGTATGTACTAGATCTACTTCAACTTACAGACAGCAAAAACAAGACCAAAGCAGGTAACACACTAACACTCAAGGCCAAAACTAACACCAAGTGTATGGATGAACATCAATTGAACAAAACAACACAGGGACAACTAGCTCTTACAAGCAATGTAATTAACAATAGAATTCAATGCATTAAGTTAGTCTTCAAGTAACACTTGATCAATAATCCCTAAGCACAATGTAGATGGATATCCCAGCTAAATTAATCATCCCATGTTATAAATGTGTTACAACATCACAATGATTAAAATCAAAAACAAAAAGTCAACCATAGCCCGGAATTAATAAAAACATCACTAGTCCTACTTCATGTGTTTGCAATTCCAAAATTCAATAAAAGAATAGGTTGTTGAACGCTCGTCCCTAGCAAATACCAAAACAATGTTTCTGATGATCACACTCTGGTTATCATTACATCTGAAAAGACCAAAACAATTAATTTCAACAAAAATTAAGAAAACAAATACCGATAATCTGCAACAAAACAAAAGCCTGGGTCAATACTCATTGTTAGAAAACACATCAGAATCACAGTAGCTAACCATGCAACTTTCTAATAGTCTAAACACCAAAAACTAACAATGACCAATACTCAATGAGCCACCATATCCTAATTTACCAACAAAGCTTAAGCAAACTATGTTCATTACCATAATAGACCATAACCCACTTCATGATTATCATAACAATAATAATAAGGCGTCTAATATACATCCACCATCATCATCATTAAGCTAAAAGAAAAAACACAACCATGAAGTACCCAGAAACAGAAAGCCCCAAAAAAAAAAAAAAAAATCCCCACATAAACTATGGCAAAGTTATGATCTTTATAAAACTTCGCCACTCACCCATCTAATCAATCTCACTCCTTTTTCACTTCTTAAAGCTTCCTCTAACACCAGGACGTGGCTTCGAAGTGTCACCAACAAGGATAACATGTAAATTGACAAGCTTATCTTCCTCAAAAGGTATTTTGGGATGGCGAGCATCGTGATGGATTTGCATAGTTTTTATATCAGGAGCAGTTACTTTGCAATGAGGACACTCATATTTTGCGTGACCTCCTTTCTCTTGTCCTGTTCTGTCCTTTTGCCCAGCTTTTCCTCCGCCTCTGTTCGTCGTCGCTGCGTCGACCTTTGCTTGGATCTCTTTCGCTGTGTGCTTCTTTGGCTTCGCCTTTCCTGTCATGGTTGATTGTTTTCGGAGAAAACTGAAAACCCAGACGACCAACAAGAAAACCCTAATTTTAATTGGGCAATTTGATCGAGATTGTGAGATGGAGATCATTATATATAGGATGAATTTGGTTACGTGGTGTCTTTTAATTGGTTGAAAATTTTTTCTTTTAATTTTTTATAAAAAATAAGAAATATATAAAAATCCAACTTTTTTCTTTTCACTGTCAAATATTAATTAGTTAAATTTTTAGAAGTTAGTGCAATTACTCTTATCAACATTTTGTTGTATATAAAGTTGTCTTAAATTATTTATCAAATTTTTTTTAAAAAAAAAATCAAATTAGTTAGAACTTAATTAATTATGGTTATCTTAT
>CATIWM010238994.1:0-25460 GCA_949671775.1 Mallotus repandus
AAGTATTTAAGGAGTTCGGATTCTCAACAATCCTACGTCTCCACCTAACTTATCCCCAAGTTAGGATTTTGAATCACTACAATCTATTCCCTTAGATTGATTTTTACAACTTGAGTTTTAGGCTCAACTCAAACCTTACAACTTAAGTTTTCAAGGGTCACTCAAAAACCGATTCACAAGTGTTTTGAAGGCTTACACTAAAACCAAATTCCCAAGTGTTTTAATGGCCAAACACTTAAACCAATTCCTTTAGAATAGAACCTCACTTCCCTTTTCTTTAACCCTAGAAAATAGAAGAATAAGAATTTCTATTCTAACACTCACCAAACTCTCACAAGAGTTTACTAAATACAAGAATGAATTAAATAGAATTTTGAGCTTTAATTGAATGCTTGAGAATGTATAAATGAAAAACAAGTTTCCTAACATCTAAATGATTTTCAGAGGTTGTATTTATAGTTGAGCAATTCAATTATAGCTGTTAGAAATAATAATTTTGTTTCCAACAAATTCAAACTTCATTTGGATGAAATTTGGACTTTTAGCCTGCAAAAACACTGGTCCCGGTCGTGATCACCCTGATCCCGGTCGGGATATTAAAAAATATGTCCATTATAGCTGTTATGTATGAAGACAGCCTTGATCTCGGTCGTGACTGACTTGATCCCGGTTGGGATCACACTTTTCCCTGTCGGGACATTGGCCCAGGATATGTACTAGATAAATTCTTCAATTTGATACAATTTTGGTCTCGATCGGGACATTGGCCTGGGATATGTTCTGGATAAATTCTTCAATTTGATGCAATTTTGGTCCCGGTCGAGACTTGCATGGTCCCTGTCGGGATCATGACTTTTTGATATTGAAATAAATCGAATTAGCCTTATGATTATTCATAAAAGTTGTATATATTTTTATTATCTTTCCATAGCAATTTGAATCACTTCAATTGGACATCTTTAGCTCAAGATATTGTTGAAATACTAAGAGTTGCTCATATTGAAATGAAAACTGCATATGCTGATTTTAATTGAAGATTTTCAGACCCAAATGAATTCAGATTTTGACAAGTAAGATCAATTTGGAAAGCTTGTTATGTCTACTTCAAATGTTAAGAAGATAACTTTCTCTTTTAAAAATTCTAGGACTTCTAAAATCTTCCTGGAATCCCGAAGGTCGATTTAGCCCAAAAGCATGCTTAGCTTCATTTTGATTTCCATTATAGTCCTAGCTTATACACACTTAAAAAAACATTTTAAATTCTCAAAATCAAGTTTGTTAAGATCAAAATCAAGATTGATTATTACTAAGGTCAACAAGGGTGTTATGAGATTTGGCAAGAAAGGAAAGTTGGCACCAAGATATATTAGACCTTTTGAGATTCTGAAGAGAGTTGGCATGGTTGCTTATCGGTTGGCTTTGCCTCCAAATTTTTCGTAAGTGCATCCATTGTTCCACATTTCAATGCTCAATAAGTATATTTCAGATCCTTCACACGTGTTGCAGCCTCAAAGCGTGGAAGCGAATGAAGATCTGACATATGAGGAAGAACCAGTTGTGATTATTGATTATCAAGTTCGCCAGTTGCATTCGAAGCAAATTCCAATGGTCAAAGTTTTGTGGAGGAACAATAACATGGAGGAGCACACGTGGGAGACTGAGGCTAAGATGCGGGTGGCTTACCCTTACCTCTTTCCTCAATGAATTCTTTTTTTCAGTTTTATATTTAAAATTCGAGGATGAATTTTTGTAAGGAGGGAAGATTGTTATAACCTGGATTTTTATAAATTATAAAATTAAATTTTGGGATTTGCAGTGTTAATAATTATTTTATTTTTATTGATTTATGATATTTGAAATTTTGTGTCGAATATTATTTTCATATTATTATTATTATTAATATTCATGTAAAATTTTTTATTTAGTGTATTTTAATACACTTTAAAAAAATTTTAAGTGTGTAAATATATATTTATGTGGTGAGAATAATGGGATAGAGATATTTTACTTTTAAATTATTTTAATTTTTATCTTTTGTACTTTAAAAAAAACGCAGAATAAAAAAAATTGGCTTCTTCTTCTTCTTCTTCTTCTTTCCTTCCTTCTTTTTCTTTCCGGTCAGCCACAATTTTCGCCACCATCACAGTGCTCCACCATCGACCGCCCTGCCTGGACGTCGCGCGCCACCAGCAACCGCCACCAGGTCCTCCCGTCCGGTCGAGCAGCTTCACCTCCTTCTTCCTTCATTCTTCAACGCCGGCCGGAACTTCTCTTGCTCGCTGTCGATGTTTCCATCCTCCTCAGGCCGAGTTTGATAGCTCGTTTTCTTCGTCTCGGAATGGACTTCGTTTTTCTTCAAAGAACTCATCCGATCCGAGCCTCTAACATCTCCAAATTTAGGTAAATTGAATTCACCTATTTTTGAATATTGGTTATTTTAAAGTTAGAATCTGGATTAAGTGTAGTTACAAATCTTGATCTTGAGGTTATAAGCTTTCCAAATATGTGTTTAGATTAAATTTTGGAGATAGTTTTAAATGCACTATTCTGAGCTCGGAGTTACTATTTCGGTACTATTCCGAGCTTGGGGAGATTATATTTTTAATAAATTCTACTGATTATTTTGATCAAGCTTTGTGAAGAAAGTTTATTGAAATTATGTGTAGAATTTTTATTATGAATTTTTGAAAGTTTATGTAAAAAAATGAATTTTTTGAAAAAATTAGTATAAATGAGTAATTTTTATATTTTAGTTGAGATTATTATTAATTATTATGTTTTGGACAGTTTTTGAATGATAAATAGTATTAAAATAATTTTTATGGATTATTTACTATTTTTAGCAAATTATTAGTAAATTTTGGAAAACTATTGGAATTTAGCAAATTATTTTATTTTAATTGAAATTGTTGTTAATTACTCGGTTTTAGACTATTGTTTATTAATAAAGGTATGAAAAATAATTTTTATAGTTATTTTCAATTAATTGTTAATTAGTGATAATTTTGGAAAATATATATATATATATATGAAAAATAAACTTATTTATTATTTTTAAGTTAAATGAGTATTTTATTATTTTTATGATATTAATAAGTGATTTTAATAATTATTTACAACTTATACTAATTTAATTGTAAAATAGAATTTTATTCCATTTATGAATTTTATTAGCAAAATATTATTAAAAACTAGAATTTTATCATTTATTTGAAAAATAAATATTTTTAATATTTTTATGAGATATTTTGGTGATTTGAGAAATTATTATATTATTTTATTGATTGTGAATTGTGTTGATTATCGGTTGGGCAATAATTGTAGTTCGCGGGCCCAATCTGAGAAGTTAAATTGTGAATATTTTAGAAGTGTGTTCGCGTGTAGGAACAGCTCGACTTTTAGTAGAGAGAAGTTCGTTTTACAAAGGAGACTGCCGAATTTTCGGTAGATTTCTCATAAAATGTGACATCGGATCGATCCTAAGTCTTGATTCTTGGTCAAGTCGAGTCCTAGATCGAATCGTTCTTTATAAATCTCTAAAGTATAAAATTATGAATTTATTTCTAATTATTTATTTATTATTATTTTCTTTTAGCTGCACCGCGAGCTAGGCCTTCCGGATTGGGCCAGCCGAACTAGAGTAGAGGAGCGCACACCTGTGAGTTATTATTATATGTATGTATGGTATATAGAATTCATGATTTGGCATCCATATTTTGAATAAATATGAATTTATTATTATTTATTATGATTTTATATATGCATACATTTATATTTCATAAATACGATCATACATGCATATATGTGTTTTTATAAGAATGTTTGAATGTAAATTTTAATTTTGTAATTTGGATGCGTATATTTATGATAAATTATTTATTTATTTGGAATAAAATATTTTTGGAGAATAGCCGTAGAACGTGCCACCTAGTGGGTTACACTAAGACTATTGCGCAACAGTACGTTAGATGCTAAGATAAGATTTATTGATCAATGATTAAATGATATATTGAGAATTGTGGTTGAGAAGCATGACTGCTGCAACTCGGTTGACTTAGTGTCTCGGGGCCAGTCATGCCGGCAGTGAGACTATGGGAGCTCTGTTGACTCAGCATCTCGGGGCTAGTCCACTATTAATTTGGAAAAGAAAAATATTTTGGTATTTAAGTGAGTCTGCAAGTAAGGATTATGTGATTTGAGGATGCGAACTTTTTAGGGTTTTGCTCCGATCCTCTAATAAAATAAATTACAAAAAATATTTTTAAACATCTATGTGGATTGTATGCATATTTATATAAATATAAATATACGAATATTATTATTGATGTTTATGTGTATGTGTATTAGGTTACATGCATATATATAATAATGATTCACTTAGTGAGGTCTGACTCCCCTGTAAATTATTTTTCAGGATTCTTCTCGTCAGACCTCTACTAGCACTTTTCGTCGGACTCTTTCTTCCCCGGTTGATATTAATATTTATGAGATGTGTTATTTGTTAGTTATAAATATTATGCTATTTATATATTAATTTAAATTTACATTACTTAATATTAATATTTATGTATTACTTTAAAATACAAATATTATTTAATTTTGTATTATCCTAGAGATTTATTATTTGTTAGTTGTAGATATTGTGATATTTAAATTAGGGTTACATGCAAATTAATAAATATTTAGTGAATATTGTATAATATTTAATTATTAATAAAACTATATTTAATATTTAATGTTTCATATTACTTAATACATATATAATTAGTATTATATATGTAATATTTTATATTAATTACAAATAATTTTTCAATTTTTTTACCAAATGTTAAACTATTTATATTCTTTTTTAAATTTTCAAGCTTCGATTCAATAAAAGTATGATAAATTGTTCATTTAATTTATTTTATTTTAAAAAATATTATAGTTTATATATTAATATTATTTTTCAAAAAAATTTTAGTTTTACCTTTTTCTTACAATTAATGAAACATTTTTTAATTCAATTTATAAATATCTTATATTGAATTTATTATACAATATTTGATATGCCACATTTATATTTTTAATATATTTTAACTTTAATAATATATTAATTTGATTTTAATATTTTTACAACATTTGATATGCCAATATTCAATTCATTTATTCTTGTAAATTTAATGGATCAAATTCTCTAAAAAAAATTGAAAAATTAGCGACAGATTTTGAAATTCGTCGCTAAGTTTTTAATTTTTTTCAGCAAATTTTAAACTATTTATATTCTTTTGTAAATTTTTAAGTTTCGATTCAATAAAAGTATGATAAATTGTTCATTTAATATGATAAATTGTTCATTTAATTCATTTTATTTTCAAAAGTATTCTAGTTTACATATTAATATTATTTTTCAAAAAAACATTATAATTACCTTTTTCTTACAATTAATGAAACTTTTCTTAATTTAATTTATAAATATCTTATATTGAATTTATTATATAACATCTTATATGCCACATTTATATTTTTAATATATTTTAACTTTAATAGTATATTAATTTGATTTTAATATTTTTACAATTTTTTTCACCAAATTTTAAACTAATTATATTGTTTTGTAAATTTTCAAAATTTGATTCAATAAAAGTATGATAAAGTGTTCATTTAATTCATTTTATTTTTAAAAATATTCCAGTTTACATATTAATATTATTTTTCAAAAAAATTTTATAATTACCTTTTTCTTACAATTAATGACACTTTTCTTAATTCAATTTATAAATATCTTATATTGAATTTATTATACAACATCTGATATGTCACATTTATATTTTTAATATATTTTAACTTTAATAATATATTAATTTGATTTTAATATTTTTACAACGTTTGATATGCCAAAATTCAATTCATTTATTTTTTGTAAATTTAATAGATCAAATTCTCAAAAAAATATATTGAAAAATTAGAGACGGATTTCGAAATCCATCACTAATTTAGCAACGGATTTTGAAATCCGTCACTAAGTTTTCAATTTTCCCCAAATTTTAAACTATTTATATTCTTTTTAAAATTTTTAAAATAATAATTTTTTTATTATATATGAAAATTTATATATTTATATGAAAATTTACAAAATTTTAAACTATTTACATATTTTTAAAATAATACTTATATAATATAATAAATTTGAAAATAATAACAAAAAAATCTAAACTATAATAAAATTGTTATTGAATATTAAATTCTAAATTATAATTTTATTTTATTATATAATTATTCAAAATCATAGTTAGTCTGAAGTTAAAACTAGCTAATTTTAATGTTATTAAGCAATTTAATAGATATATAAAAATTTAAACTATTAAATATAATAAAAATGTATTAATAATAACATTATAATAAAAATAGTGACGAAAATGCATTCAATCACTAAAATTGCGACGGAAATGCAATTCCGTCACTAAGCACATAGTAAATATAACATCTCATAACCCTAACTTTCTTTTTCTATTTGCAGTTGCCTCTCCTTCTTCTCCTTCATCTCTTCATCCTTGAGTTTTAGCCCCTTGCTAAGCAGTAGCAACAGCCACCCAAACCCGATGAAGACTCTGACCCATTAATCCGACACACCCCAACCATCAATCTTATAAATATTAATATCAAGTAAATATTAATATCAAGTAATTAAAATACAATTCATAAAATTTATTAATTTTGATTTTAATTATTCGCTTATTAATTTAATATGATAAGACTTATAAAATTATGTTATATAATATGATTTATATGCTCTCTTTTTAAAATATAATTACAGATACAAGACAATAAATTTTTAATTAATTATACTTATTTACTTAGTAAACTTTAATTTAATAAGAATTTGAAAATAATAAGAGTTTTATTTTATTCATCTGTCAATTTAATTTTTCAATTTTGATAGTATTACATTATAACATAGTAATTTATTTTTTGGTAAATTTTCTGTTTGAACAATTACACAACATTCTTTCAATATTTTATCTAAATAATAATCTAATTTTGCAAACTTGATAGAGTTACAATATGGTAATTTATTACATTCTTTATTAATTTTCTATATAAACACAACAATATTTCAACATTTTTCACATTAATATTTTCATAATTAATTATTTCATAAAATTTATTAATTTTGATTTTAATTAATTATTTATTAAATTTAATATGGTAACACTTATAAATTATGTTATCTAATTTTATTTATATTAAATAAAATATAAGTAAATCTAATTAAAATAGAAAAAATATATATTTTTAACAAACTTACTACTAAATTTTTAATTAATTTAATTTTGTTAGAGATAAAAATAAAAGTTAACGTAATTAAAATATGAAACATAATTTGAATTAAATTAGAATTATATGTTAATTAATTTCATTTTTATTAAAGATAAAATATAAGTTAACCTGATTAAAATAGGATGCAAATTATATCATGAACCTCTGTCCATGATACAATATGGACCAAAATTCCCTCCCACGTGTGAATATTTTTTTTAACACTTTTATTTTTTTATAACGTAATCTTCCCTTTTTTTTATCGTAGTCTTCTTCTTCATTTGCAATCTTCTTCTTCCTCTCCTTGTTACTCTCACCAAGTCCGATCTTGATCTATCTACCTTCCTTATTTGATAAATCTTTTACCAAATCTCAAGACCCACGACTCTCTTTTCTTTTGTTGTGGGAATTTCAAGTTTGCTTATTTGTTTTTTTATCAAACATGCCAAGAATAAAAATTAAAATCAGGCTGAGCTTTGGTGGATTTATGAGGGTCTTCTTTTGGCTTGGGAATCAAGATTGCAACGTGTGCAGGTTGAAATGGATAGTCAAGTGGATTTGAATAGTTGTTTCTCTTTCTTTTTTCATTCTGAATTGTATAGTCAAATGGATTTGAATAACATTTTTGGCTTTTGCATGCTATTGTAAATGGATAGTGATAATGAAGTGAGTTAGAGATGGTGTAATGAATTTTTTTGTTTTTGATGTTCCGGGTTCTGATTTTGTACAGTGACACCATGAATTTCAAGACAAAGGTTAATGAATTTTAATGTGAACATCAATGAATCTATAGGTAAAGATAAACAAATCTACAATATATTCATTGATATTCACTTATATGTTCATTGATTTTTCAATGAATATATAAGTGAAGAGTAATGAATATTCGCAAAAAAAAAAGACGTTTGACGGAAAATAAAAAAGATGCGCATGTTTTATTTCTTACATACGGTGATGCCATGAATTTCAAGACAAAGTTTAATGAATTTTAAGGTAAACATTAATGAATCTATAGATAAAGATAAATGAATCTGCAGTATATTCATTGATATTCACTTATATGTTCATTAAATTTTCAATGAATATATAGGTGAAGAGTAATGAATATTCATAAAAAAAAAGATGTTTGACGAAAAATAAAAAAGACGCGCGTATTTTTTTTCTCACATGTGTAATGACTCCAGGTTCATATTGCAACATGAACAAGGGTCCATGGTATAAGAACTAAAAATAGGAAATATGCTTTTAATTATATTAGAATTACATTTTAATTAAATTAAGTTTTGTTAGAGATACAATAGAAGCTAACCTAATTAAAATATGAAACATACTTTCAATTATATTAGAATTATATTTTAATTAAATTAATTTTTGTTAGAGATAAAATAGAAGTTAACCTAATTAGAATAAAAAAAATATACTTTCAATTAAATTAGAATTTTTGTTAGAGATAAGAATTAAAATATGAAATATACTTTCAATTAAATTAGAATTATATTTTAATTAATTTAATTTTTATTAAAAATAAAATAGAGATTAACCTAATTAAAATAGGAAATAGACTTTCAATCAAATTAAATTGTATTTTAATTAATTTAATTTTACTTTTATTAGTAAATGACTAAATTATCCAATTTTTATATACTTACGAGTGAAAACTTTTTTATAATTTTGTGTGCCATCACCTTCTTCGTACATTTATGTATATATTATAGGTATACAAAATGCTATTTTTCATAATATTCAAATTTTTTTAATGAGAAATAATCTAATGGTTATTATTTTCCAAAGGCATCATAGGTTGTAAAATTTAATTTTTTTAATTTATAAGATTACCTTCTATTTTTAATAAAAAAATTAATATTATAGATTAACGAAAACATAATTAATTGCAATTACCAAATATTAAGTGACCTTCACTTATTGTTTGAATTATTAGAATTGCCCTTTTATAAGGAAGATTGATCCCTAGCTACTATGCCAATATGAGGAGGAGAACCATTCACACTGTAAATATTTTCTGATAACTAATTTAACCAACGTCGCTTAAGCACTGTTCTGGCTGATTTCAATTGTTCTTGGTAGAACTATTCACCTTCAATAATAAAAAGCCTCTCTTGATGAAGAAAATTATTGAAAGGAATCGCAGTTGAATATGTGGAGCTACATAGCAAACAAGATTTAGCACTTAGTGTATAGACTTACCAGAAGAGTGAGTTTGTTGATTCATTGGGCAGCCATAAACAGCTGAGCCATAGACAGCGGTATCTGTAACATTTTTTTGCCCCACCATTCCAGAGGCAGTGGTGGAACTGTCAACAGCACCAGCAGAAGAAGAAGAAGCAGAGTTCATAGACTTGGAGAAAGTAGTACTTGACGTTACTAGAAATAACAGATTTAAAAGACTCAGAAACAGTTGCAGAAGCAATAGAATGCATTGCTTCTTCTCCATTTAATTTTCTTCTTTCAGTCAAAATGGACAAAATGAAATGAAGTCTTTGGAGAGCTGTCCAATTATTGGGTGGTGGCGTTGTCTAGTCTACAACTACTTGAAACGTCGTCGCTTCTCTCGAATACGTTGAAAAATCGTATCCTTGCCATTGAAGCCACAGTCTTCGCGCTCTGACGTGGACGGCCCAGATCTAAAATATTACCGGTTAGGAAATTCAAGCTAATTGATAGGACGCACAACAAAAAAAAAAAAAACGCATACAAGAGGTTTTTGTTGATAGCATCGGCGTGAGGTAATCGATCGGAGAGCTAGGGTTTCGATAATCGAGAAGATGTGGCACGAAGCGAGAAGATCGGAGAGAAAGGTGCACGACATGATGGACGCTGCTCGAAAAAGAGCTCAAAGACGAGCTGTATACTTAGCTAAAAGAAGAGGCGATCCTCAGCAATCTATTCAAGCCATCGGCTCTCGATGCCGCACTTATCGCGACGACGGTCTCTACCTAGCCACACAAGATCAGCAAGGCCTGTACGTTGCAATTTTTACCAGTAAAAGAATATCTCATAATCATGCTCCGATTTCAATCTAATTCGTTTTAGCTAAGCTGCTGGTTTTTTTTTTTTGTTTTGATTAAAAAAAATTATCAGAATTCCGTGGAACGGGAAGCAGGATGTTTTAATCGACAGATTTGACGGTCGTGCGTTGCTGGATTTTATTAGAGAGCCTGGTTCTAGACGATTCAGGCAGCCGGAAAAAACGGGGGAAGAAGAAGAATTAGAAGAGTTTGTTAATTTTGAGCGTTATCGGGATTTAATTAAGCACCGTCGTAGAGGATGTCGGTACTTTTTTATTATTACCAGATTTTTGATAGATTGATTGATTGATTATGTAGTTAATTCTAATAAATAGCTTTTAAAATTGAGTTAAATTGAATATCTATGAATTTGTTCGATGTTAATCTTGTAGATTCTTTTTAAGCTACTGATGAAGACACTTTGTATTGTAATTGTATATTTTTCTAACAGTTACCGATGAAGAAGGTCTGCAACATGTATGTCAAGAGATGGAAGCTAAGCTTACTTTGCCATTTGCTTCCGAAAGGTTTGTTCATCTATTCGGTTGACTAAGCTTAATTTTGTTTCTGATCATTAATGCCATTCTTCAACTAGTTTGGATACATCATCTATATTTTTGTGTGCCTGTTGTGTGAATATGAATGTGAGGGCAGTTATAGTTCCAATAGATTTGAATCTTCAAAGCTCTATTTTGTGGATTTTATGAGACTCTATTGGCTGTTTTTCTTTTTAAACTGTGAGCATGGAATAGAAAGATAAGCTGTGCTGCTATAGTTATTGTATTATGTGGACTCAAAAGGTGCATCAATCACAGCTGCTTGTTGAGCTTTTAGAATCAGCTTTTTACTGGCGCTCCTATTGATGTTCCATTGATTTTTGAAGTGAACTTACTTGACACCTGTATTTTAGGGTGAAGTGGATTGTCAATGTTACAAGATGGTCTATAACCATTTCTCACTTTAGCTTTTGTGTCGTTATAATTGCCGATAAATAGTTGCATATTATCTCAAGTTTGTTTTTCTCTCTTTATCTTTCTTATTCTGGTTTTTCTTGGAATGCGAAATACAGCACATCACAGCTGGCACATGCTCCTTCAGGCAAGGGTTCATATTCACAAGTGGGATTCTCTTACGACGGTGATGGAAAAGAGGAATCTCAATTTTCAGATGGCAATGATAATGAAGAAGATGATGAAGATGATGACGAAGAGGAGGAGGATTTTAACAGTGATGATAGCAATGATGAAGGAATGGATATGATAGCAAAAGAATTTGGGGTAAAGAGATATGGGTGGCTTGTTTATATGGATAAGAAGGCGAAAGAGGAAGAGAAAAGGCAAAAGGAAATGATCAAAGGCGATCCTGCAATCGTAAGTTGGAAACAATGTCTATTGGATTTTTTCCTCCCTCTGCTGCTGTGAGAAATAATAACATATGCATTACATGTTTTTGGGTCTAATTATTCAGAGGAAGCTGAGTCGCAAGGAAAGGAGGAAAGCTTCACAGATAGAAAGGGAAAGAGAGAGAGAAGCTGCCCGGATAATAGGAACTCGAGTGCTCCACCATGATCCCTACCGGTAGACAGATCTTTTTTTTTTTTTTGATTGACGTCCAAAGAAACTTGTTAGCAATTGATAAAATTATGCTTGTTATTATGTGTATAATAATGATTCTTCTTTTTGTTTGTGCAGGGAAGCTAGACGAAGTCCTACGTATGAAGCTTATTCTCGTTCCAGAAGGTAGGCCATGTCTTTTGTTGTCTTGTGCAACCTCCTTATTTTCTTTCATTTCCCATGAGAGGATCTGTTCTAGATATGAATAATTATATGTTTCCAGGTCAAGATCCAGGTCACGGTCGTACTCGCCATCACATTCAAAGCGCTATACTCGTGGAGGGCATTCCGATGAAGTTCATCGTAGCAAGCCAAGGACTCCTAAAATAGAATATATCACTGAGTTCGGAGGCTCTGGAGACGGGGACAAGCTGAAGCTTGAGGGATATTCTCCACCATCATCTCCTCCATCCCAAGCTGATATGTTGAGCCGGTCGGAGCACTCGACCTTTAATTCTTGCAAAGATAGATTGGACAGTCTTTACACTGCTGCAGCTTACCCATTTTGTTACCTGAGGAAAACTTTTGTGGTTTAATATAGATGAGGCCTAGGGTTATCCTCTTGATAAGTGCCAAGATGGAGAGGGAAGGAGGCTTCCTTTCTGAAGCTCGTGTTTTCCCTGAAATGGATTTAATATAGTTGCCTCCAAGTTGTGTGGAACCACTGGAATGGTGTCTAATGCTTGTGCTCTTCTGCAGGCCATCTTCCGGTCACATACTTGAGGCACTGCATGTTGATCCTGCATCTGGTGTATCCCTGGATAAGGAGAAGAGCGCTAAAGTGATGAAGCCAGCAGCAAGGTTTGTGATAATGTCTGCAATGATTTCAATGTTCCCACACATTAGTATTATATGGAATATAAGTTAATGGATGTGCTACAAGACTTCTGTATTCTTTTTCTTGGTTTATCCACTCCCTTCTCCCTATATAATTTTCCATTTAAATGACTGTTGATCCCTTTTCAACAGCACCACATCAGGATTGGCAAAGTTAACCAAGCCAGGTACTTCAGGGGTACCCTCAAAACAGCCGCTAGGGGAGAAAAAAGAAACTCCCCAGGAGAGACTTAAAAGGATTATGAGCAGACAGCTGAACAAACAAAGTACGATATAAAATAAAATTTGCATCTGTTTAGTCATGTATTTAGTCCAACTACTGATCTTTACAGCTGTATCCTTGTTTGAGTGTTGACAAGAATAGGACAAAGAAAGAAATCTTTTCATGTTTGTTGGTTTACGTGTTCACTTTTCTGCTTGTTCTTTTTTTTTTTTTTTTGCTGATCTTGAAATGGAGAAGTGGAAGGGTTAGTTAGCATGAGGAAGGAGATGTTTCTGCTGTTTTCCATCATTATCTGTTTGAGTCGCTAATGTTCCATTTTCTTTTCTTCTGCAGTAAAAAAAGATACTGCTGCTGAAATTGCTAAGAAACGAGAACAGGAGCGACAGAGACTAGAGAAACTTGCAGAAACAAACAGATTAAGTCGCCATAGGCATCGGAGCCGGAGCAGGAGCTACAGTCGTTCTCCACCTAGGTATTTATCCTATTTTTTTTCAATGATTAATCCATCTTGTAAACCTTTTGGATCAAAATAGTTAAAAGGGGTTCAGTATCAGTCTAGTGTATATAATTGACCAGCATGACATACTCAGTTTTCATAATAGCTTAATGAAAATATTATGCATTGTTTTACATAATTTTAGATAACAAACTTCTGGTTTAATTGTGTTGAGTATTCTGCTGTGTACATGATGTTGACGTCAGGTTTTTGCAACCTTCTTTTTGCTGCATCTGAGTAGTAGGCAATGCTTAGTCAGTTTTTACCATTCTTATTCCGTCATGTAAAAGTCATGTGATAAAAAATTCCTTCAAACATAAATTTGTTACAGTTGAGGACTGTCAGGTATTGCAGTTTTTGCAAATGGGAAAAATTAGTAGTTATATGGCTAATGATGTGATGAGGGTGTCCTTTTCTAGATATTTTTTCATTGGAGTTCTTTGATTGTTAAGTCTTGGATTAGTTCCTTCCCCTAATTCATTCTCGTCTGCTTATTACTTCAGAAGATACCGCCGCAGCAGAAGTCCAAGTAGGACCAGAAGTTCTAGAAGATACCATTCTCGCTCCCGCTCTCGTTCTCGTTCTCATTCCCGCTCGAGGTCCCACACCCGTACTCGTTCTCGCTCCCGCTCACAGTCCCACAACCGTGCTCGTTCTCGCTCCCCGTCTTATTCGCGCTCACCAAGGTGGCAGGGGTGGTTTATTTTTTATACAGTGTCATGAAGTGAATCACTGAGGAGACTAATTTAAAATTTTCCTTGCTGCAGGGTTAGAAGTCGTTCAAGGCAATCATGAAAGATAGATATGCCAGGGTTACGAATGTTTATGTTATATTTATAAATTAAGCCTTATGTTTTATTGATGTATTATGCTTTATTTTCTCTTAAGAAGTGCCCGCGGCATTTTTCGCCCTAAGGTATTTATGGTAGTGTTGTGATAGGAAAGGGGAGAAATTCTGCGAGCCTCTTTGTTATCTGCTGTCTTTGATTCGTTTCTTTTTTGAATTGCATCTACCATTTGCATGCATGCACCACCCGATGAAAAAGAGTAAGTTAGAATGACTGGACATTCAATTTTGAGGCCATTCTACCATGCAATGTTCTAGGTTTTGTGGTTATAATCACAACACCTCAATAGTTTGTATTAGCTCACTTGATGTTTTAAGGTTTTGGGTTTATTTTGGTATAAGAAGTAACAGAGGGAAGTGATTGAACGTTCGGAGTTCAGACATGAGTGTTTGATCTTGCGCACAAGTGGAAAACAGAACTGGACTTGGTCTAAGGACTTCAGAGAATCCAGAAATGGAGTAGTTAATGCGATGTTCTAATGTATTAATAGTACAGTCTGGTTTTTACGCGCTGCTAGAGGAGCTTGGATTTGTATAGTTCATAAGAATGTTGAGCCTTTTTATGCAGTCTGTGTAAAGAAATTGAACCATTTAAAACCTTGTGTTCAGTCATGCTAAACAAGTTAAAGATTGAATCATCAGTCCATGGAGGAAATAGGTTTCACCTAAAGCTTTTCCAATATTGACTAGCTGGGTGACGAGCATCTTCCATCAAGTAAAACCTAAAATTTGGTAAATTTTATTAAAGCCATTCACGTTTGTTTGAAAGTGGTGAAACTTTATGTCAAATTTCTGTCACCAACTAAATGAAATGATTATGATGATAAGAAGAAAAGGAAGATAAAGATAATAAAGTTGTGAGCAAATCAATATTTTCCTTGTGTCTGTCTCACAGCAGAAAGGAGTATGGAATATCATGATTATAAACATATTTTACAGCTGCAATTGTGCGTAGTCCAATTTTATAAACAAGGACAACAAATTTTATGTAATCTAAGTATAGTTCTTACTAATGAAGAGTTGGGTTAACGGGGAAAAGGTGCTTCCAAGAATTGAATCATTTAAGAGGCGTTTGTTTTAACTGTTGAGATGTAGTTGTTAGTTGTTCAATTTTTAATAGTTAGAAAAATATAAGCTTCAATTTGAAAATTTTCTCCAACTCTTATTTCTAAAATTATATCTACTCACCTTTATCTTTTTAACTTTAACTAATTATCATTACTTAATAAATTATAATTTTGATAATTATTAAAAATGTTAATAAAATATTAATAGTTATTAAAAATATTAAAAATTATATTAATAAATAATTTTTCAACTGATTATTTCTAATATTAATAATAGTAATAATATTAGTATTTTATTTGAAAATATATTGTCTAATAAAAATAGATATATTCATTTTCTAAAATTATATAAATAAAATCATTTACAATATTTTGTTATTATAAGCATTAAGTAATCTTTTACCATATATACTATTGTTAATATATATATATATATATATATAATTAAATACACTATTAGCAACCGTTATTATAATTTTACCAAATACTTAATATTAATTAGTTATCAACTGCTAGTCACTAGCTATCAGCTACAATTTAACAAAATATATCCTAAATCTAAAAAATTGTTGATGATAAACTAGTTTTCAATTATTCAACAAGGGCCATAGGATTGACTTTTAGACCAAAATGTAAGAAAGCATACCCCAACTCTTGAAATTTGGATGAACAATTATCTAAAAAAATTACCTTTTCTCCTCCAGTCCTCCCAATTCCCTTAGCCATACATCACAACAATTTATCTGAGCATTGGACCATACTCACCCTGTAGAAAGTCAGACACTTGTTTAGTCTCATTTTGTAAAAAGTGGCACTAAGTGACCCCATGAAAATGATAAACTTACAGTAGCTAGCCTTTTTTTTTTCACTTAATTTGATTACGTTGGAAAACCCCACTACTTGTACCCACAAAGCTTTATGTTCAAATAAAGGAATTGAAAGTGTAGAAGAATCCAATTTGCACTACATTAATGCTCTCTGCACAACTTTAGGTCCCTTTTTTTTTTTCTCTCTCTTTTTGCAATTCGTGTACAACAAGGGATTTCTTGCAATGAGTTAATCTTCTAAAGGCCATAAAACAAATAACTTCTAAAACCTCACTTTTATATATTCCCCATCTTCATCACACGCACGCTTTCTCATTACACATCAAAAGGAAAGCGATGCCTAGCTATTTGCCTATCTTTAGCTTCAAAGAATATTTATTTACTAACTTTTATTTGCCTATGTAGATTCAACTAAGAGAAAGAATCATCATTTTGAAATAAATTTTGTGACCACCACACGAGGGGACATACTACATCCACTTTGATACTTAACCCCATCTTTTCATCTTTGGTTGAGTGCTATCGACCCACATATAATTTATGGAAAAAAAAAAAAATCAAGCCCTTGTTCCATTGATGAACAAATTGACCTTAATGAGGATGATGATGTGTTAGCTATCTTGACGTTGACACTAAGCTTAAAGTCTTTATTAAATTGATAAATTAATATAGATAGCTATATATGTAGCGGACTTACAAATTTTTGGCTTTACAGTTTTTTATAGTAAAAACGATATTTTTACGGGCCGCGACAGTAATATTTATATTGCGGTTCATTATATAAAATATTACCTAATTAATAGACATGTTAGATATATCTATCATCATCGTTTATATATAAATATTATATTTACATAATATACACCATTTTATTTTGTGAATGCGCCAATACATATATACGGCTAATAGTTCATTTAATATAAACTTTATTGATTATATATGTTAGCAAAAGCATCATAAAAAGCTCTAATCTCACTACACATGCACCAAAATAAGATTCTATAATGCAAACCTTTGTGCCCATCAATCAATTGCCTTTTGAACTCTTTAATTTATCAAGTTAATTTAACGTTTATTTAGCTTTATTAGTATGTTAAACAATCAAGCAAAGAATCCCAATTAATTTATCAGTTTATAAATTCATTTGAAGTAGGCTTTATCAAACTATTATGATTTCTAACAAAGACTATAGCTAAACGCACTTGTTTTATAAGTTGCACAAAAGGTTAGTGAAGCACATGGAATGGTGTATGTATCTCCTTTGGATTTACATATTAAAAGGCACACTCTTTAATCCAAGAATATATATATATATATATAAAAGGATAAGTAGATTAGATCCTTGCCCTACATATCAATGATTTTATTCTTCTAGCATGCATCTTTACTCTTATTTAATCACTCAAAAATTTTCATAATTATAAATCACTTTTTAATTATTCGAAATAAATGGATTCACCCTTAGCACAAACGTTTCTGTTTGCTTCAAAATTTTGTTTATAAAATGAAGCATGTAAAGAAGAATTGGAGCCAATGATAGCGTTGCTCCATAGCAATAATGCAAGCATACACAGACGGGCAAGGCATATATAGATGCTATGCTCCACTACACTCTAGAGAATTGTCAGGGTTAGAATTACCTTTATAGGACCAATTTTTCTCTACTTAAATATGTTGCAGCGTTTTGTATATATATATATATATATTCTTGCCTACACTCAGCCTATTGCACTAAACCGTCGTCGGATGTGTAACACATATAGTGAGTACTTTATACTTGGCCAATGGAAAAAAGACACGTGTTTTTGTATTGTATATTCAACTATCGGATGCAATAGGCTGAGTATAGATAAGAATTATATATATATATATATATATATATTTAAAAATAAGGAGAGGGTACAAATTAATTTTATGTGAAAATGAGAAAATTATCTTTTATTCTTTACATAAATTTGAAAGTATGAAAAGAAAATATCCCATTAATAATTGGGAGTGATGCGAACGAGAGGTCCATCTCATAACCAAATGGTCAGCATGAACTAAGTCCACGCAGAGTTAAGTGATGAAGAGATTCCATTGATGGACACTAGCATATATCAATGAAGGATAAAGTTCTTGATTAAGTTAGATATGGCTAGTAATTAATTTGTTTTTTTATATATTTTGAATTAAAAAATAAAAAGAAATAAAAATGTAAATTTAAAAAATAAATTTTCATTTTTATATAGACTATATAACGATATTCATCATCGTCCATCAATCAATTAAGTATATGAGTATATAGTACTAAGGTGGGTGTCCAAAGGGTCAATAGTCTCACAGCCAACCGACTGACATATTCATGGACGACTTTGGTGCAGATATGGGTTAGCTAGGGACCATCCTATGCATATTGCTTAAGTGTTGCTCTCCATCTAACCCTACAAATCTAATCAAATCCTTAATTTCCTCATTATATTTAAGTTAATTAGCATCTCCTCATCATGTTAACACACCCAACTTCGTTTCTCTTTTTTTTTCCTTTATCATTTTTCGTGGTATAGTAATTATTTCAGCTTTTTTTTATAATATTTTTGAGAAAATTTTTTGTCTATTCCAAATACACTAAATTTAATATTTAAATGTATGACATATACATAGCATTACATTTTTATTAATCATGTGTAACACAGTTGATGTATGTATGTAAATATGCATGTATGTATGCATATACGTAGTTACAATCTGATAATTGAATACAATACACTTAAAGCACTTGGAATAAGTAAAAAATTTTCTTTTTTTTTAATTTGATGCTTCCAATATCCAATAAACCATAAGAGCTCTGAAATATTTCGGAGTTCAAACTGAATTAACTTATAAAAGGGTAAAATTCTTCCAACATTTGTAATTCATATATAAGATTCAAACTCAAAATTTGATTTAAAAAAATATAAACTTCTTACCAATTACACTAAAAATTTCTCAAATTAAAGATAATAATACATGATTGATCATTAAAAAGTTCTTATACCATTTAACTATTTAAATATTTGGCTACTAATTGTAATTAGTGTATGTGTGGTTGCTTGAAGGGAGCGTAACGTAGGCTTAAGGTAGACAAAGGGATTAATGCTGTCTTCTACAAGCAGTAGGAGCTATGTGAAGTCCATATACTATAATCGACATGGACCTACACCCAATGACATACAAGCCATGGCTACTGTCGAATTGGTTGCACAGTCACCGCTCTAGCATTGGTGACCTTGGCTTAGAGACTTGTAGCTTTTGGTAGTGGTCAGCTATGTATCGGGACCATGCTCAGTGTCTCAGTTCAATAATTTTCACAATCTAATTGCTAAGCCAATTAAATGTTTATGCTATAAATCCAAAAATCTCTTTCTGCATACAGCCAAATCATACCTCAATCAGTACAAACATGTGAATGTGCAAAGCTACTATAATTGGCTGAGGTAAGAGTGTATGTCTGAATTCAAATATTATTTATTTTTTTATAATATTTTAAAATTTGCATCTGCATTTAAGTGTCATCTATTTTTTCATAACGTTGAAAATAAAAATAGTAAACATAAAAGACCAATCAAAATATTATTTGATTGTCATAAATAATTGTCAGTCTAAATTACTGATATTTAAAGTCTATTAAAATTTAATTAATATAATTCGATTCGAGTAAAATTATATAAACGATAAAATTCTTACAATAAGTAGTTTAATGCAACTGCATAAACCATAAATTAAATTTAAAACGTCGTTTAAATAAAAATGGTTTCTACCAACTTATTTTAAGAGTTGTTAATTGTCCTAAAATAGTTAATAAGCTCAAGAATACGACATTTCAATTAGTTGTGTAAAGTGTTCTATTCTAATATGGTAACCCTAGGCAAAATTATCTACCATGCCTTGAAATCTTTTTTTCTTTCTGGGAAGAAACCCCACCATCCATTTTTTTAACGTTTGAACCAAGTAATCAATTCCTTTTTTTTAATAAAAATCACCCTATAACTATAAATGTAATTAGGCTTTACTTAGCCATAATTTCCTATAAAGCCTATATGAGTAAACCCACTTGTTTTTGTTCCTTAAAATATAATGTTAATTAAGTATATGCTAGGTTGATAAAGCACATGAAAGTACTATATACATTTCCCTCTTATAAATTAAGAGTTTTTTTTTTTAAATAACAATTACTTATAATTCATTATATTTTGATTAATCTATTTTTATTGAAATAAAATTATAAAAACAGTAAAAAAATTTAACAATTAATCTAATATATAATATAATTTAAATCTAAAAGAGAATAGTTTCATACCTCTAGTATATTTAAACGGTAATAATTAGAAGGAATCTTCTCTCTCCTCATCTTTTCAGGTCTTCTTTTCTCCACTAAAAGTCTTTTTTCTTGTTGATAACATGAACCGTAGTTTATATTTTTTTTTAAATAATTAATAAATTACCTAAGATCTATGGTATTTCTATTTTGCTCTCTTTTTATAGAAATTTTGTTTTCTCTAAATGAGAATTCTCTAAGTAGAAGATTTGAGTTTTGTGGTTGTACTAAGGATAAGAAAACATAATTATTTTTGAGGAGATACTTAATTTGACCTACTTAATATTTAAAGTTTTTTTATAATTTGTAAAATAGATTTTGTCATATCCATTATTTCACATAGAATGTCTGAGGTGTTATTTTAGTTTATCATCTGGAATTCATATTTTTTCAAGTTAAAATATGACTTCGACTTTCATATCTGTCAGAATCTTCTTAAAATGGCACTGATGCATCGATGAGTTTGTGATTGTATTTATTTTCTTATATAATGTTATTTTTTTCTTCCTTTTTATGATATATCCTTTAAAAGCAAGATAGGTGATATAGTCGATATATATAGTAAAATCATGCTATTTTCTTTGTACTTTAAAGTTTTATTAATGATATATTTTCTTTTCGATAAATATATATATATATATTTGAACGGTTTATTGATTTTTACTTTCTTTAATTAACGTTATTGTATAGTACAAAATATTATTATAAGTGGGGTTTGTGAGTGCCCTACAATTATGATTTCGATTTATTTTATATCTCCTAACCTTTCATTTCACACATGTTGCCACTCAATATATATATATATGTATTTTACAAGTGCAAATCTTGTCCCTCTATACTGTCATAGTCAATCTTTATCAAGACAAATTACATATGAAATTCACTCACGTCAACATGATGCTACTACCATTTACTCAACTATATTAATATCAATTATGCTATTCCCTCAAAAAGAAATATATATATACAACCCATAATTACACTTGATGTAATAAGAAATTAAAAGTATTAAATGAAAAAAAAATTACTTCAAACTATAGAAAATTGCACCATTTTCTTATTATCTAATTAATGTGGAAATAAAATTGTTATTAACATATAGCAGATAGTATATAATACTATATATATAAATTAATGGTTGTACGTAATTTCTGGAAGCACGTAGGGCTTCATTTTGTTACCCATATGGGTGGCCTACGATTAGGAGTACTCTAAGCATGCATAGATATTTTCATTCTTTTTTCCACTAAGATCTACCAAATCTAGCCATCACTAGTACCCTTTTCTTTACGTAACTCACTAATATTAATTTTCTTCCTTAATTAAATTTTATTCTTTCACGTCTTAAAATTTTTTCTAAAATTGAATACTCAATTGAATTAATTCTGAATTAAAACAACACTAGTAATAATATGAGTTATCAATTCATCACTAATAATAATATATATTTTTTCATAAAAAATTGCATATTATCCATAAAGAGCTATTAGATAATCAATTGTTCAGGATCTTTTTATCTAATTCAAATAATTTATATTCAATAGTCAGATTTATAAAATATATACTAAATATTTTACATATAACTACTAATTAAAAATGTCATACATTTAGCAAGTGGGGTGTAACATATCCAAAAGATAGATTTCATATAAAATAACAATTCTGAAATCAAAATTGAAATTATTAAACTGTAAGTGTGGAATTAATAATCAAGAACCACAAAGATTTAATGATTCAAAAAATTTATCAATGGAAGCCATAGAACACACGTGTATTCTTTTGATAACTAGCTAAATTAATGATGAAACTTACGTATCACAACACATGTATGTACAAATGTAACATAAGAAGATGGCTTGAAGGACAAATAATCATGGTTAGGGCAAACATAATATTTTAGGAACAACATTGAAGAAGACAAGCAAGTGATTGTGCACTACTAGTCCACGTGGACCACATTGATTTGTCAATTTTCTCTAGACCCACATTGCCTTGCTAATTCCACAATGCAAAGACAAAATTAAGACATGGATCTTTTGCCATCAAATTTAATGGACCAAGTGCCCATTTTGGTTCCTCATTAACACGACCATTAGTGACCTTTCCTAGACTTTTGTAGCTTTTGGCATGGTTTTAGTGGCCATGCTTTAGATTTCCCTCAAGCCCTACAAATCAAATCCATTGTGATTTTGTGATGTACTCTCTAACTTCTTCCTTTGTCATCCATTTTTTTTCCTTTTTTTCTTCTGATAAAATTTCAAATGGGTTTCCACATGTAATTTTACAATTTTAAAAATAATTTCAGCATCACTAAATTAAAATTTATTGAAATGGTAGTTGAGAAAATCCAAGAACATACTACAGCTCCAGATGGCAAAAAGACGACATCAAGGTGCCAAATCTTCTCGATGATGTGAGCTCTTGAAAACATCAACCTATTTCTTCTTTACCATATTAATATTTTCTTTCTGACAATAATAAAACACTACTTTATAAGAGAAAGTGTATATAAAAAAAAAAATCAAATTGTAAAATTATAGAACATTTTTTTTATTTTGCAAATTTATTTCTGTTCTAGTAATAAATATTTATGAAAAAAATATTGACAAAAAATTAAACTTTAATGTGAAAATGACTATACAAGGTCATCTTGAGAATTTGTATATATGTTATGACAATTTGACATGTCCTTAATTATTTCTCATATGGTCCATATATATATATACATGCATACCTCAAAAGTCTAAAATAATCAAAAGACTTTTCATACAATTTTTTTTTTAACAAAGACTTTTCATACATTAGAGGGTTAATGAAGTGATAAACAAGTTAATTCCAAGCTAATTAATCTGCTGCAACAAGTGGGTATCTTTTGCTTAACTTGGATTAATAGGTAGTCATGAGCACATTAAAATATACACATACGTACGCATATGGTGCAATAATATTAATTAGAATTCAATGAGTTCTGAATATTATGATTTAAACTAAAAATTAGTATATATATATATATAATCCATGTTAATTAACTTGGCATTATAATCTGATTAGATGTCTATGCTAATAATTAAGAAAGTAATGAAAAATTATCTCTCGAACAGTTGACAAGGTTCCATCTAATTTAATTATATATAATTACCGACCAAATGATTAAGTCTATAACCCAAAAATCATTTTCTTTTTCCTCCATCAATGAACGAAAATCAAGGCCATCCTCACATGTTACTTTTTTTTTTTTTCTTAATTATTTACAGTCCAAGTCAATGAAGTACAATTTCAGTATATTATTCTAAAATCTATTCCTAAATCTCATATATATATATATATATATATAGTTTTCCACCACCATGTGATTAGTCTAAGCAAATAGTCGTTAATCTCCTGTCAGATGTTTAATTAATTAAGATAAACACTACAATAAGAACATTAATCTGCTGATCAAAAAAGTCTGAGCAAATAGCCGTTAATCTCCTGTCAGATGTTTAATTAATTAAGATTAATACTACAATAAGAGCCTTAATTTGCACCCATGTTTGGGTGGTAATAGATTTTCCTTTTATTAATCGAGATTCTAATTTTATAATTTTATTATATATATATATTTTAACAATTGCTGAAATTTGCATTTCATTGAAAACTAGAGAACTAACGACGTGCACAATACATCAATAAGCATATACTAAATCTATCACAACATAAACATAAAATTACAGTCCTATAGTTATGTCGATTTGTAAATCGAGTACAAACCATGAATTGTGACGTGCGAAAACACTGTCCTAATCCAATACATACACTAAAAATCAATATATGCTACTAGTGAGAGATTAACTAAGTCATAACTCTTTTTAAAGAGCATCTTTAAGTGCAGAATTTGATTTCTACTATCATTGATTTCAAAAAAAAAAAAAGGATTGTCCCTATTGACTATTATACAATTCATTAAAATTTAAATCATATAATCTCCTATTAAAAAAATCAATATAAGCTAAGATTTTAGACCCAGTGAATTGATGACCTTCTATGGAAAAGAAAATAAACCTATCAAATACCACCAACAAAAACATTCCTAAAACCAAATCCACCATGACTAGGGCTCCGTTTGTTTATGAAAAATATTTTGTCCTTGAAAAATATTTTCTATACTTTTAGAAAAAATATTTTCCAAATAAAAAAAATATTTTCTAATATTTGTTTGCAATACTAGAAGACAATAAATGATAAGAGAAGATATTGGAAAAAAAAAAAAAAAAAGAGACAATAAATAAGTAGAGAATGTATTAGAAAATGATTTCTTACCCTTAAAATGAGAAATTATTTTCCTTTGACTAACAATTTATTTTTCTTTGGCTTATTTTTTTTTATAATTCAAACACTGAAAAATAAAAAAAAATATTTTCCAAATGAATATTTTTCACAAACAAACGGAGCTTAAATCTAAGGATCTAGTAGCTAGGGCCTTCTAAATATGTAAAAAGCATGAAAAATACACAAAAGAATTAGAGAATAAACTCCAATTAGAACTTATTTACCATAAATATTAAGTGAAAATAAATAAAATGGGTAATTTTTGACTAAATATGGTCTAAACCACCCTAAAAATTACTGAGGGTCTGTTTGGTTAAGTTATTGCTGATAGTTGTTAGCTGTTAGCCGATTACTGGTATCTAATTAATAGCTTTTAGTTTATCAATGTTAAGTGTTTTGTAAAATTATTTACAGCTATTGTTGTTTATATGTTTAATTATTATTATAGATATTAATTAAGTTGTTTAAATTTTACATTTATTGTTATTTAATTATTTATATGTTCAATTGTATTCAACTATACATATTAATTTCAAAAAATATTTTATATTTATAATTTTAAATACTAAAAATTATGTAAT